>JAJEJO010004596.1:143491-201146 GCA_020662805.1 Glaucomys volans | reverse complement strand
TTTTCTCTCCTTCTGCTTCTTTTTGTTCTTCTTCTTTCTTTCTTTTTTTTTCTTTTAATGGTAATTAAACCCAGGGGCCCTTTACCACTGAGCTCTACCTCCAGCCCTTTTTATTTTTTGAGTCAGGGTCTCACGAAATTGCTTAAGTCCTCACTAAATTGCTGAAGCTGGCCTTGAATGTGTGATCCTCCTGCCTCAGTCTTCAAAATAGCTGGGATTGTAGGCATGTGGCACCATGCCCACATATTCTTTTTCTTTCCTTGATGTGAGTTGTTACTATCCAGGCTAATTTTTATCTCTAAATGTATATCTTTGACTATAGGGGACTCTAACCTCTGCTAAGTAGTTGTGGACGTTACCCAAGTGAGCAGAGACTACCAGGACTTTGAAGTTGGTTCATCTAATACCCAGATGGCATTAAAAACCCCATTAATAATTATAGGTGGAGTCAGGTGGTGTTGCATACCTATAATCCCAGCAACTCAGAAGGATGCAGAAGAATTTCAAGTTTCAGATCAGCCTCAACAACTTAGCAAGACCTTGTCTCAATAAAAAATAAAAAAATAAATAAAAGTATTGGGGATTTCACTCAATAGTAAGAGTGCCTTGAAACTGTCCAGAAGACCTAGGACGTAACTATAATGGTAGAAGCCACATAGAATGTCTAATATGCTAAGATCAGGTCCAATGGAAAAAAAATTGGTCTTGCCAAATTTGATAGGAATCTTTGGGTTGTCCAATCAGCAATCTATTACCTTTAAACAAGTGGATGATGATGGTGGACTATAGCAACCTCATGCCATTATATCTTCTGTGATAGATAAGTTTTGCAAAGTGAATTAATAAGGTCTCAGATAAATTGGATGAGGCAATTTGTGTGTGTGTGTGTGTGTGTGTGTGTTTCTGTTTTTCCATCAAAATAAAGGATCAGAGACTGTTTATATTCCCGTGGACAGCATAGGATCTCATTTCTCCTACCCCCTATCATAATACAGTTCAAAGTGACCTGAAAAGCAATACAGTGTGTCATACATCACATTGATTCACTCTGTCAATAGCATTATGCAGATTCAACCAGAAGAACAAGAAATGAGTAGGACATTAGAGATAATTGTGAGACCCACGTGCTCGTGGGGGCAGGGAGTGATAAACTATAGGAGAGTTCAAGGGCATAGAATATCTAAAAACTCCTTAGGGCTTCAATGGTTGGGGGCATACTCCCACCAAAGTACCTTAACCACTCTCCTCTGCCAAAAAAGAAAGAAAGAAAGAAAGAAAAAGAAAGAAAGAAAGAAAGAAAGAAAGAAAGAAAGAAAGAAGAAAGAAAGGAAGGAAGGAAGGAAGAAAACATTTACCACAGAGCATGTCTCTGCAGATTCTGAGAATACTATACTTCATTCGGAAATACTGTCCAAACCATAAACTAGGTGACAAACAAGCTTCCAGATCTGAGGGTGCATAAAGCAGAAAAGTACTTGGCATCAGATGTTGCCTATAATACAAGTCGCTCTTGCAGCAATGGTAGTAGAAGTACCAAAGATGTGGAAAACACCATGTAGAGTTTTGGCAAGTCTCAACTGGCAAGTCACAAGTCTGAACTCTGGGCATCTGGAGGCAGGGCATAGACTTTTAGTGGAGAATTGAATTCTTTCTAATAGTAAAAATAATAGCACACTCTTGGTGTTCAATAAAGATGTAAAGAATGACATGAGGTAATGCGTGACCATGAGAGATGAGAATAAAATTGATCATCTCATGCTGGTTTCTTTTAGATCCATCAAGCCATAAAGTCAAAGGTTTCATAGTCATCTTTGGAGATGGTATATCAGAAATTGAGCGTAGGCTTAGAGAACACAAGTTTTATGAGCAGGCATCCCAGAGTCCATAGGATATTTATCACTTTAGCCAAAACATGTTTCCTTCAGTCCCCACATATGTTTTATTATGAGATAAAGAAAAAACTCAGTCAGGCCCAGTGTCACATCTACTTAGGAGGCTGAAGTAGAGGATCACAAGTTTGAATTCAGTCTGGGCAACTGAAGTAGACCCTGTCTTAAAATAAAAAGTAAAAAGACTTGGGTACAGCTCAGTGGTAAAGTGCCCATGGGTTTAATTCCTAGTATTGCAAAAAAAAAAGAACAAACCCTCAAACTTAGTCCACAAGTGAGTCCTGGACAGTGGCTGCCCTACAACCTCAGTCAAATATGACCTGCAACAGATAGCAGTAAGGGACAAATCTTCTTAAAGAATTAGAATTTGGGGGAGTGAACTTGATCAAAAATTTTATGGGGAAAGAGAAGTGGAAAATATGAAATAGAAGTAGGCAGACAGACAATATAAAAAAAGTTGCCTACTGGTCATTAGGCCTGGGGGAAAAACACTGGAAAGTTAGAAATTCACTCTAGAAACATGTGGCTACACATAGGGAAATGAGTACATTGTGTGAACATCTTTGTATTGGACCAACATCAAAGAGCATCCAGCATAGAAGAGTTTGAAAAACTGGGTATACGTTATACTTCACCAAGTTTCTGTCCTCTTCTATATGTAATTATCAGGTGGAATACCTGATGTATTTGCCTTTTCTGGTTGTACAAAACTCAACCAATATCATTATCCAAGGACTTATACTATTTTTGATCCACTTGCTCAGGAGTATTCATACCATCATATTAGACCCAGGAACATAGAGTGTCTGGGAGTAGGTACAAGATCAGGGGATCTATAGGCTAGATTTATATACTGTATGATGCAGATATTGCAGGTCTTGAAGAATGATGGAGCAGATTGTTGAAGGTACAGACAGGGGCAGTGTTCTCCAGAAGACGATATACATGTAAAATAGTCGGAAAAAAATTAAAAGATTTAAAATAACTGGATCCACAAACACAGGTTTGAAAGTAGGAGTTATCCTGCAAATCTATGTTAGGTGAAGTTTGCAGTCCTGGTTCCAAAAGGAGGGGACAGCAAAAATTACATTAATTATAATCTTTAGGTTCCTCATGCCAAGGA
This sequence comes from Glaucomys volans, assembly GCA_020662805.1. Classification (NCBI taxonomy): domain Eukaryota; kingdom Metazoa; phylum Chordata; class Mammalia; order Rodentia; family Sciuridae; genus Glaucomys; species Glaucomys volans. Next base: position 198,134 of record JAJEJO010004596.1, on the reverse strand, counting down.
ACCACCACCACCAACAACAAAAGGCTACAAACACAGCAACACATCTAATCATCAGAAAATTTAGTACTGCTATTGCATAATGTGGTCTGTTTTGGTTACTCTCTTGACCAATTTTAACACCAAATGGAAAAATGTACCACCAAGATCATGAAAAGGTCATAATGATTAGAAAGACACTTTTCCCTCTGAGGAAGATTTGTTTTCTGCTACCATGAAATCCTCTAACACCATCAGAAGTATTAACTGAGGATCACAGGAGTTTATCATGGAAAGAAGAGGAGGGAACAATAAGTATGGACTGTGGTCCTGAGATGAGTAGCATCAGCAAGGGTATAGGTCATCTCACTACCTTTTTCTTACCAGTATCACCAAGAAAAAGAAGACCCAGCAAAGTCCTTTGGGAAGAGCTTCTCGCCATACTTAATAGAAATGAGTATGTCCTTGAAATCAAGAAGAGGTCTTAATATGCCTCTCTGAGTCTCCTTCAGGATGGAGACATTCCCAGCTGATGGAAAAGCTACCAGAAGACAGCTCTCAGCTGTTAATCTTTCACATGGCCTTGGTAGAGTAATTTACACTCAATGACTGACTCAGAGTCAAAAAATTCCAAACTTCGATCTCAATTAAGAATAACTCTGAAAGTACCTCCCTTCTGATCCACTGGGTTTCTTGGAGCCTTTCTTGAATTTACATTGCACCCCGATTCTTTGGGATTGCAGTGCATTCTTTTTAACAAACAGTGGAGGGAAAAATGAATATCCACAGGTAGAACAATGAAACTAGACTTCTTTCTCTCATCCTGCACAAAAATCAACTTGAAGTGGATCAAAAGCCCAGGAATTTGACCAGAAACTCTATTTTTGCAAATGGAAACATAGGGGTAGCACTCCAACATACTGGCACTGGAAAGACATTCCTTAATACGATTCCTAAAGCTCAAGAAATAAAACCAAGAATCAATAAAAGGAATAGCATTACATTAAAAAGTTTCTTCCTGGCCAAAGAAATAATTAAGATTGTAAAGAGAGAACCCACAGAATGAGAAAAGTTTTTGCCAGTTACTCTTCTGATAGGGAATTAATAACAAGAATAAATAAAGAACTCAAATAAATTTAATGGCAAAAACTAATAACCCACTGAATAAATGGGCAAAAGATCTAAAGAGGCATTTTCAAAAGAAGAAATATAAATGGCCAATGAATAAAAGAAAAAAATGTTCCACATCCTCAGCAACCAGGGAGATGCAAATCAAAACTACTCAGAGATTCATCTTACCCCAGTCAGAAAGGCAATCATCAAAAATATAAATAACAATTACTGTGGACTTCAATATGGAGTAAGGGTACACTAATACCTTATTGATGGGACTGCAAGTTAGTACAATTGCTTTGGAAAGTAGTATAGAGATTCATCAAAAAAATTGGAATGGAATCACCATATGACCTAGCTATCCCAGTCCTTGTTCCTTTGCTATCCAAAAGAGCTAAAATCACCATACTGTAGTGTTGCATACATACCAATGTTTCAAGCAGCATGATACACAATAGAAAAGTTATGGTACAAGCCTGGGTGTCCATCAGTATATAAATGAAACAAGAAAATGTGGCACATATACACAATGGAGTTCTAGCTAGCCATAAAGAAGAATGAAATTATGTTGTTTGCTGGTGAATGGATGGAGCTGGAGAATATCATGTTAAGTGAAATTAGCCAGACGCAGAAAGTCAAGGATTGAATGTATTCTTTGATGAGCAGAAGCTAGAGAGAAAAATAGTTAAAAAATGAGAGATATTGCAAAATTAGAAGGGAGATCAATATAGTAGAAGTACAAGACCAAGGGATAGTTAGGGGAAGGAGAAAGATATATAAGTATCCAATTTTATATATAACTATAATTTTATATATAACTATATCATATATATGATATTTATAAAACTACAAATATCAACAAATAAATAGAAGGAAAACCAATAGGATAGAGGAAGAGGATTAGGGGAGAGAAGATGGAAAAGGAATATGGGGTTGAAATGGAGAATACCATGTTGAATGCATTTATGAATGTCATAATTATGCCCTCCATTATGTATAACTATAATGCACCAAAAAGATTGAAAAATATCTTGTATAGTGTATGTGAATTGGCCTTTTATGGAATAAAACAGTTTATTTAAATAATATCATGTTGAAAAGTATTCTGACCCTTGATTTGAATAATTTAAGATTCAGTTATAAAATTAATTTTTATAAGTATTATTACTGTAGTTCTAACTCAAAAGAGAACTTAAATCATCATCATTTTGTAATTATCATCATCTTTATTAAGTTTTCTATTATAAGAAGAGAAAGACATCTGTTGTTTTCTCTTTCACTTAAAGACTCAGTTTCCTGTCTGTCCTATTAATGTACTCTAAGAATTTAGAACAGTGATTTTCTAGAAAAACTGCAGTTAAAGTCCTCCTAGCAGTGTCAAGATTTCAATCAGGAGAATTTTGGTAGTTTATCTGGTAGGTGACTAGGTGAAGAAAAAGGCAGCAATGAACCTATGCCAAAACAACTAAGTTTTTCAATTTTATAAGCAGTTAAAATTTAATGGGAGATTTTAACTTTTTGTTGTGATTGTTTTTTAACAAAACAAGTTTACTTATATTTGAAATTTAAATTGTGAACTTGAAAAAATGGGAGTAAAGAATACAAGATCAAGAAAAGCTTAAGTAATCATTTGAGATTGTCTCATTTAATTTGGATAAACCTTGTACTTATTTCTAACATGATGTGTATTTTGATGATCATATTGGAAAGCTTGATTGATTATACAATATGCTTTTTGATCATGATTTGAATCAAAATTTTACAGCTTGTGGTATGAACTGTCAAAGAACTTTAACTGCTGATTTTTTTCTGTGATGTACTGATTGATTTTATTCATCCAGTTGTGGCCTGGAAATCTTTGATCCTTTGCTGATACTTCCTTTGGTAACAATAAAACAGAACTAACTTGAAATGTCCAAATTCCTGTAATAAGAACTTATCAGTGTTGCTCATAGAATGTGTGACAAAATATAAAAGGCATCAAGGAAAAATACAGAAAAACGAATGTGATGGTGCTTTATCAGAGTGAAAAAGCAGCAGTGCATAAAGGAAAACACAGATGAATACAGTTTCTTGTAGATGAAGGCAATTCAAGGAAGGAAAGATAATTTCCCCCATGATTGTCAGGAAAGCTTTGTTAGACATGTGATTTGACCTACACCATTAAAAAAAAATGATTTCTATTAGTTGAAAATAAACAAATGACTAAGGTCACTGGAAATAGGATATATGTAATTTCATAGTAGTGACTTTTATTTTTATAATAGTAAGAATGTATATATACATGAAATTAGAATAATGAATGATTTACTAGCAAGGACAGGTGTTTTTAAATCTTTCTCAAAATGTTGTTTCTCACAACTAATTTGGTAAGTAAGCACAGTAGTCAATGCAATGTCCACTTTTAAATGTGGAAAATGAGGATCGCAGAATTAAAATACCCTGGTGACTCTTAGATATACAACTCAACCTGATTCATAATTAAAGTTTTACTCATGAATATGATTCTTCCAATCAATCAAAATGGTTGATGGGTACAGACTCATGCTTAATGTCTACTTAACTTCCAGGCATTGTTTTAAGTTATTTATATGTGTTAAATCATTTCTTTCTTTCAACATGAGGTATGTATTCTCTTTCTTCATTCTTATGATAAGAGAACTGAGGCAAAGAGAGTAAAAATTATGAATCTAAGTTCTCAACAACTATTAATTATCAGGTCTAGGGATTAAACCTGGGGACCTGTACCTCAGCAACCATGTTCCTCACCACTATGCAAGCCTAGTTCTTTCGCTTCTCTACTAACTGCAAAAGGTAAGGAATGAGTGATGATAAATAGTACAGCTCATAAAAGTGACATTTTTGTAGTTGAATTAGAGAAAATATGTTGTGAGAAGAGAGATTTTTTAAAAACAAAAAGTTGTTTAAGCTTGATTATTTTCTTAAATGTAGAGGCTCATAAAGACCCAAGGTGATGAAAAGAGACTTGTGGATATTTTTGGCAAGTACAAGAGAATTCTGGGGAAAAAAGAGAAAATGGAAAGGGCCTGTAGAGGGAGAGTCTCAGTGGTTTGAAAGAGAAGCAGGAAGTCAGTGTAGCTGAAGCAGTGAGAGAGGGTGAGATTCCAGTGTGTTAGATAAGACAGTGGACAGGACACCGATCTTGTAAGACCTTATAGATGATTATTAGGCCATCAGTTTTTACTTTTCATGTGATAAAAAAATCACTGAAGAGGTGTGAATAACGAAATGGGAAAAATGTGACTTACTTTTTAATAAGAAGATCGAATGCTGGATTAAAAATAGGAAAAGGCAGAATTGGGAAAGTCAGGTAAAAGGATATTCCATAATCTATACAAGAGATTATAACTTAGATGGGGAGAATAGCAGCAGAGGATATGAGAGATAGCCAACAGGATTTAATGAAGCATTTGTTGCAGTATGATAATAAAAGAAAACAATCAAGGGTACCTCCAAGTATTTTTGGCATGGGAGATTTTGAAGAAAATAATACCACTTACTGATATGATAAAAGACTAAAGCAAAGGACGGTGGGACAGAAATAAATAGCCCAAGTTTATATGTGTTAAGTGAAATGTCTATTACACATGGATTTGGGATTCTCTGTGAATTTGGGAAGATGTTCTACCAAAGCAACATTAACATCAGTGTGGTTGACCTATAAATAGTATGCAATCAAGTAAATGAGGAGAAAGCTGCACTGCTCAGAGATTGGGCAGAAGAGAAGGAATCATTCAAAGACAAGAGCAGGAACAAGCCACTGAATTATAATAGAACCAAGAATGTGTTGTTTTAACAAACAAAGAAAAATCTTTCAAGGATGAGATAGAGACTGACTTATCAAATGCTGCTGATAGGTGAAATAAAATAGATCTGAAAGTTATCCATTCGATTTAGGAAGGTGGTAAAAATTGATGCCTATGGTCAGAACTGTGTTAGAGGAGTGCTAGGTTTTAAACCCAGGTGGAAATGGTTTCCAAACCAAATAGGAAGGAAAACATTGTCTACACGTGAATGATAACAATTTGTTTCAGGATTTTGGTTAAGAAGGGAAGGAAAAAAATATAAAAGTAACTGAAGAGCAAATGAAATCTGTGGATATCTGCTAGATTTCTAATAAGTTTTATTTTTTAGCTACCATACACAGTATCTTGAATAGATTTTATTAACCCCAGGACTGAAAGAATCCAAGAGATAAATCTAATATGGGTAATTAAACTAGGGAGAGGATGCTATAGGGAGAAGAGGCAGGAAATATGAACCCAGAAATCTTTGTTTTTATTAACCTAATTTAAATTCTTTATTGTGCAGCAGTATTTAATGTGTTATGTGTATATCTGATGCAAGGGAGTCCTGTTAACCAGGAAATTTTCATTCTGCAGAGAAAATTATAATGTACTATAATATTATTGAGAAGAATGAAGACTTTGCAAGTATAACTGATACTCAGGAATAAAAACAATTTGAGTGGACTAAGGTAGAAAATTGGGTGAGGTCAATACCAAAAACTGCATGGAAAATTCAGAAGTCAATGTTGCCCTTGTAGAACAATTTACTCTCATTTGCTTCATTGGGGTTCTTTTGTTCTGTCTTTCTCTTTGAGCTGGAGGAGAGAGCAGTTGTTCTATATTATCACCTTGGAATTCTTTGAAATTGTGAACAAGCTGTAAGTAGAGCAAACTCTAAATGAACAGTTTTGGAATTAAGCATCATTTTGAATTAATCATTCCTCGCACCCAAACATGACATATAAATCTAATGAACAGTGTTACTGTAATATCTAATTTCAAAAAGCTATACATTGATGATTAAACTGAGCTTCAAAGCTATGAAGAAATGTCCATTATGAAAGTTCCTGTTGAAGTTGAGAACTTTGACTTTATTTCTTTTGCTCCCTTGATGTATTATCCAGTTCATTTTATGATCTTTGCCTGCCATGCCCACGTGCCCTCAGTACTACATACAGCTACTTCATTCTGCAGCCCTCACCAGCATCAGGGTGACACACAGCCTGAGCACAAGGGTTCAGAACTGTTTCTTACACGGAAATTTTCTTTCCCCAAATCTATCTCTTCATTTCTAAGACTAAGAGATGGAGTTTCAAATATACTAAATTTTGAATGAATATTACGAGAAAATATGAAAATCAAGTATTCTTCTAGGCAAGTAAGTTAAGAAAATATGGAAGGCAGAATAATGCCCACCACTAAGACATCTCATTTTCTAGTCTCCAGAATCTGTGGTAAGTTACTTGGCAAAAAAGAACAACTTTGCAATGGAATTAAGGCTGGTAATCAACTTACCTTAAAATAGGGGCATTACCCTAGATGATCTGGGTGGGCCCAATGTAATAATAAAAATCCTTAGAAGTTGGAAGAGGGAGGCCAAAGAGGAGTTAGCGATAGTCCTTGAGGAGGACTTGACCTGCTGTTGTTCACCCTGTTGTTTACCCTGCAGAGGAAAAGAAGGCACAGGTGAAGGAGTGTGCATAGCCCTTAGACTCTGAAAAGGTAAGGTTAGAATCTCCCATAGAACCTCCATAAAATATAGAGCCTACTCAAACCTTGACTTAAATCAGTAATATCCATTTTTGGATTTTTTAAATAATGAAATGAAGATAAAATATTTATGACATTTAAAATGATTAAATTTATAGTAATTTGAGCAAATTTATAGTAATTTGAGCACCAATCATAAACTAACACAGAAGGGAATAAGAGAATTAAAAATGAACTTAATACATTTTATATGCCAAAGTGTTGGACAAAGTTATTTTCAAACCATGAGACAGCTAGTTAAGGATGCATATATGATGCAGATGGAGAATAAAATGGCTAAAATAGATGGAGAAAGAATATTGAAAAATGCCAAGTTCTTAGTGTCAGTTGGATGAAAATGACCCAGAAGAATAGACTAGGAAGGATTGTAAATAGAAGAACCAGCTCTTTGAAGTGTTATAGAATCTAAGGGAAAAGAGTTGTTTTCAATAAAGGGGTGTGGACCACCTTTTGAAGGCAGCACCTTTCCAACTGCAGAAATGTACCAAGATGGTTCACTGTCACAGCACTGCCATCAGATGAGTTCTGGCGGATGAAAGGTCATTGCTGACCTTTAACAGAGAAGTTTCAGTAAAGTAGTGAAAACAGCAGCAGAGGCTGGTGCAGGGTAGGGGCTGGGAAAAGGGGTTTAGACAGAAAAACAGAGGACAAGACAGAATTTATGTAAAGTATTTATGTGAGTTTCTTTTTAAAATGCTTTTAAGTAAGCTGTCATAAAATACTTAAGGGCAGAAGTCTTAATCTAAAAAACTTCCAATATAAATTACTTTGTATGATTTATAAACAGCTGTAGAAAATGAGGACAATGATATACTATTTACAACAATTAATATACTAGCAAAGGGAAGGTACTAAACTAAAGGAATTTTTAGGATAAACAGACTTTCCACAGGGTGCCTGCTATAAACTTGCTGTTTGAATTCTTGGAATGTATCCAATTTATGAGTCATGCATTCAAAGATAAAGGGCTTCTTAGAAATATAGGTAGGGAGATTTTTCTTGGAGAACCATACCTTGAGTGATCTGTGGAAGTTGACAAAACAAATCTGCAGTCTGTCCCATTGATGTGTATATGAGGGCCAAGTGTGTCCAGATGTCTAATATGGCACAGATGGGCAGGCGAGGCATTTGGCTGTGGTTTTCTTGTAAACATAAGAGAAAGCAGTACCCAAAACTAACTTTTGAAGGCAGCAGCCTTCCAATTGGGGAAATGTACCAAGCTGGCTGACTGTCACTGCACAAACTGCCATCAGCACCCCGCGGCTCTGCTGGTTGGCATCTGGAGAGAGGTGCATTCCCTCTACACACCACAGAGCTGCAGCCAGGAACAGCTGTCAAAACCTGCAGCAGCTCACTATGTTCCATGACCTAGTTAAGAATCTGGACAATATTATCCTCTTAAACTTTATGAAAGTTAGTATGCTTCATGTGTGTAAGATGTCAGACATGGAAGATTAACTTCCATGGCATAGAGCACCAGGGTGAGGTGAGGGTGGGAGAAAGGGAGAGGTGTTCACATTCAGGGGTATGCATTGATCTCTATCTCATTCAACTAGGAAGAACAAACATCACTGGAAGACAGAGAATAAAATCTTTTAAACTTAAAAGTCGTGGTTGTGTGTGTGTGTGTGTGTGTGTGTATATGTGTTTGTAATTTCACCCCAACCACTACCTTTTTTTGGTATCAGGGATTCAACCCAGGAGTGCTTAACCACTGAACCACATCCCCAGTCATTTTTAGTTTTATTTAGAGACAGGGCTAAATTGCTGAGACTGCCTTTGAACTTTTGAGCCTCAGACTCCCAGTTGCTGGGATTATAGGCCTGGGCTACCACACCCACCAACATCGCCTCTTCTGTAGTAAAGAAAATATACATATTTTAGAAGTCTTTAAATATTCTATAAAATTTAATTTGAAAAAGCAGAATATTAATTATATAAATGTGTTTTCTCTGGTCATTTGTGTAGATATTTGTCTTAAAAAAAAGGAGCTTGATTCTGAAAATTACAATTTACCCATTAGTTGCAATTTTAAGATTTTTTTTCTTTTTATGGTTTTTTTTTTTTTTTTTTTGTATTTGGAACTCCTATAGTTCTCTTGTAGTTTTTACCAGTTTAATGGAAGATTTATAAAATAGTTTTTTTATATGGAAAAACATCAGTATATTAGTAGAAATAAACACAGTTACAATGTTCCCAGCTTTTAATGTCCTCTAAAACATCGAGTAGATACTAAAAACATTTATTTTCAGAAATGTAGCCTGAGGGGAAAGAAAAAGAAAATTGTAATTGAGAACATTTTTTTGTACTAGGGAACTTCTTTAATCAGACCCATTTTTTTCTCTGTGTTTAGAGAATTAGCAGCTTCTATTTCTGTAAGCTTTTCATGTTTATCACACTCACTCACTATTGAAAATCAAAACCAGTCCCAGATAATGGCATGCATTTCTTTGCTTTCACATTAGACAATTAGAAAAATTAGAAATGAAATAATTTTTGATTTGGTGAGCTTCCAACTGTGTGCCCCCATTGCATGCTACAGAAGATGTGAAATAAGATCCAGGCAGGAAATACAGGAAGACAGAAACCTGTTGCCAAGAATGTGTCATGACTTTCCAACAGACATGGCCTATAAAACACAGCACTGTTGGATGGAATAACCCTGAAGATTTCCTGGGTTCTGCAACATCCAAAAGTTTTCTTCTCAGTAAAATAGAGGTGTCTTTCATATTTTATGGAAAAGTGATGCTATTGTTTGTCAATAACACTTTTGAGTATTGTTAAAATGGGATTTATATATATATGTGTGTGTGTGTGTGTGTGTATATATATATATATATATATATATATATATATATATATATGACGAGCCTTATACATGTGAAAGAAACCAATAACCAAAAGGGTGGAAGGAAACAGAACTAAAAAAAAACACTCTGTAGTTCTAATGTTTCTTCAGTTTTTTACCACTCTAGGTAAGTCATACATACCACAGAAGGAGATTTACATAACTGACACATACTAGCTGGCTACTATAATGTTTTATAAGATAGTTTCTTGATACTTAAAGTTAGTATTTAAATTTTTTTTTTAGTTGTAGATGGACCCAATACCTTTATTTTATTTATTTATTTATATGTGGTGCTGAGGATTGAACCCAGTGCCTCACACATGCTAGGCAAGCACCCTACCACTGAGCCACAACCCCAATCCATCTTTTAGAAAGCTTACACAATGATGTTTTCATTTAAAGTGAGTGAAAAAATAAATAAGCAGATCAAAAAAATATGAGCAAGCTTTTTATTTTCTCAGTTTGCTTTTCAAGTTCCTGAGCAGGTAACTATCTTCTGTTATTGAAAAATATTGGGGGCATATTGATTTTAGTTTCCTTCTAAAATGCATGGTTAATTGTAGTAATTCTGAAAGAAGCATATGACTAATGATATGAAGAGGCAAAAATTATAAAGCCATAACTATGCATTCTTTTTTTTTTGAAGTAAGGCAGAGGCTTGTCTTAAACCTTTATTTATTGCAAGGAATTCTTTTTTAAAAAATTATTGAGCACAAAAATTTATTGATAAATAAATATAATTTTCCACATATGACTTATTCACACTTTGCATATGATTGAGAAAATGTCAGTCATCTCTAAAAATATGAATACCAGCATTGCTTGTATTTGTGGTGGTTGGGAGGGCTGATGTTCACTACAGGGAGTGGTGGATCCCCTCCAAAGGCTTCTTTTTGAGTCTGCCACTGTCTGTTGAGCTGGCCACTTCTAGATTGGGCTCAGTGAAATGGACCCGACCTCAGGAAGCTGAACTGTGCCTGGGCATGTAGTTGAAGGTGTGGAGGGTTCCTTGGAATTCATCAGTCCCATATCTGTGTAGTCTGGAGATCTAGTCTCATTTGGTTTGTGACTCAGCACTGGTTAGGATCTTGGGACCTTTTTGTTGTTGTTGCTCTTTTTAGTTATACATGACAGTTGAGTGTAGATTTGACATATCATACATACATGGAGTACAAGTTCCCATTCTTGTGATTGTACAGGATGTGGATTTACACTGATTGTGTATTCACATATGAACACAGGGAAGTTGAAAGACACTTATGCATTCTTAGTAAAGCATTTAAAATATAAATGGCACTTCACACCTTGATTATATGTATCTCATTTTAAAATTACTTGTCAATTTTTGCATATTATAAAGTAGGTTAGATGGTCATATTTATAATTAACTTGAAGAAAATGCACTGAAAATTCTTGTCAACTAAGAGTTTTACAAAATCTTGTATTTTAAGAAATATACCTTAATTTAGGAAAATTGTTCTTGTTTCCTAATAAAACCTTTTCCATAGGTATTAATAACATTTATGTTATTTTCCAAATCTTATTTATTAAAAGATAATTTTTAGCACTTATATATAAAGTATAAATGTAAATCACTATTAAATTAAGTCTGGTAGTGGTGGTTTCAAAGCTAGTGGTAGCACCAAGACTTTAGCTATGCCTCAAAAACTTGACTTAGAAAATAGATCAAAACTTTTAGAAAAATGAAACATGGAAATATCAATATGAAGTAATAAAATCTAAATCTATTAATAGATAAGAAATAAGGATCTAAGAAACATGGATACTTGAAGAGACAAAAACTGAAGAAGGTTTGACTGACAAGGATGATTAGTGAAGTCTTTTATTTGAGAATTCACTTCTAGAGTTAATAGTCCCTTTTTTTTCTCTAAGAGAATCATATAACAAAAGTATACAGGGACCCAGTGAACGTACCTAGAAAGTTGTGTCCGGAATTTTTATTCCCTACAAACAGAACATACATCAATTAGAGCTGATTTTAAATGGTAGACAAATATCATATTTTACCTGAGTGATCTTTGAAAAATAAATAAATGTGAGAACTCTGAAACATTAAATAAAGCAGAATTCAAAACTGAACTAAAATATTCATCAGCCTTTACAATTTGTGACATATAAAAAAAGGTTCTTGGTTTATTTTTTAACAATTTTTTCACTTTTAAAATGCTTATGTTAACCTTTTTTCTCTCATCTCTAATAGAATATTTAAATATGTGTATAATATTGTATTTGTCAGCCAAGCTTGTGCAAACAAAAAACATAGAGCGACCTTTAGCTTCCTCAAGCTGTGTTACATGTATTACAGTCACAAAGCCAAAACATATCCAAGGAGTCTAGAGTGAGAGGAAATCAGTAATAAATCTGAAACTTTACAATGTTTATAGACATTTTACAAGTGCTTTTTGAATCTGAAGTTTTGATTTATTGCATATTGCCAGATATTGTTTGACTTGATTTTCCTAGAGGGTTATTTCAAACACTTATCCTTGTGAAATATTTTGGATTATTATATCAAAAAATAATGTCTTGAAGAATAAAGCCACATCTTTTGTTTGCTATTCACACAATGGTTTGATTATGCTGAATTTGTTTGTTGAAAACTTTCATGGTTGACATTTATGAGAAAATGTATCCTTTGATCTCCAAAATCCACCCAATAGGGTTTCCTCTATGAAAAACAAGATTTTTGCATGTACTTATGACTCCTTTGTTGCCACTTACAATGATGCAACACTCATTAATTTGGTATTAATAAAGATTACTGAAGTAAGACAACATGTGTAGCATCTGGACATGAAAACTTTTTGGAAAATTAGAGTGTGGAAGTTAATTACATGTCAATTTAATATAGTGACTATATTAAAGTACATTTCATTGAAAGATTTTTACTTTTAAGGAAATGCTTCAAAACTAGTGCAGAGAGCTCCACTATAACCTACAACCAAATGATTATCATCATGTATAAACACAGAGTAATTATCACAACTATGATTACCATTGGTATAATATTATTAACTAAAGACTTTATTCAGATTTTGCCAATTTTTCCACTAACAAATGGTATTTTTCTGTTCCACAGTGTAATCCAGGACTTCACATTGAATGTTAGTATTGTTTCTGTATTCTCCTCCAATCTGTGACAATCCTTTCACTTTCCTTATCTTTCATGATCTTGTCACTTTTGAAGATCAGTTATTTTGTAGGATGCTGCTTCATTGAATTTGCCTGATGGATTTTCATAATTACACAGAAATTCAATTTTGGCAAGATTATGAAAGAAGTGATGACCCCTCTCAGGACATCCTAACAGATGTGTGTGATGTCCATAGGTCATATTACTACTCACGTTAGCAATAAGAATTTGTTAAAAAGTGATACTCGGCTTTCTCCACTATGTGGGGAATTTTGGATATTAGTCAAGCAGCCATCATATAAACATTGTCTTTAATTCTTATATTCTTTGAAAGAAGGTAAGAAAATGTAAATATAATACACCATGAGTTTGATAGAGGCTATTAAAGCACTTAACAGGAAAACAATAAATAAGAACAGTTGAAGACCAAGAATTAGCTAATAAAAACAGGGAAGAAGCAGGAGGGGAAAATGTGTTTGAACCATAGTAATGTCCTGATATGTAAAGTCACAGATGAGTTGTAGAACTAAAAGCAGTTAAATATGCTTAAAATGTGAAATACTTACTGATGGAACTGAATGATTAGCGTAGAGAAGCTATCGGTAGCCAAGTCCTCAGTACATTGCAGATTTTTCTGAGAATTTGAATATCTTATGGATTTTTCAGGAAAACTAATCTAACATTACTGTCGATTTCTTTAACAATATTGTGTCAAGATTTTTTTTTTGTCTTTTTGATGTTCATCCTCTACTAAATCCCTCCACATAGTTGATAGAGATGTGTGATGTATGCGCTAGTGCTTATAGCATGAAAATCTACTGTTTGCCTTAAGATTTCCATGATGTTACTTTAGCCTGTGTCTGGCAAAATTCTACCTACTTAGTCAAGTCAAGGACAATCACCAACTTCCCCACGATAACACTCCTTTTTGGGGATACATTGCAATGTCTCTATCATTGCTGGTATTTGAACATCCACCACAATATGGGTTTCACATATCTTTATTTCTACCAAACAGAATATGAGTGATTGGATATAGGATTAACACCCATATGCATGTCTTCTAGTTCCATTTTCTGTCTCAATGTTTAGTTTATGATCAGTGTCTAGTTAATGACTGAAGAATGAGTGAATGAGAAAAAAAACAACTAAGAAACAGTTTATGATACATAGAAAGTTCCAATTGAACCTCTTATTTTCAGTCATTATTCTAAGAGTTAATAAAAGAATTCAGTTCAAGAGCATTATTCATGTTATTACTGAAGATAGAATCAGCATAGAAGGAGAAATTAATGTGTCTTCTAATTTCCTGTCATAAATATTCAATGACATTTAGAGATTGCAAATGCTTTTTAGTTGCCTTCATAGTTTATACATTAAAATCAAACTTTATAATTACAATAAAATAAATATGCAATGTTATTACTGAGGTTACTAGTTAAAAGCAAGGAAATGCAAAACTATTTTATGGATTTCCTTAATTTTTTCTGTATTTGGAGATAATAATCATCATTAAAGTTAAGTATCAGAGCTCTTTTTGATTGATGAATGAGGTAATTTTTCTCTTACCAAAGTTGAGAGAATAAATGTTACTTTAAGTATATAAGTCTAGATGTATAAGCAATACTTCATTTTTAACAAAGTAATATTGATCTAATTAGAAGTTTCAGTGAAGTGTTTACTTTGGTCAGTTTCTGGAAATTTCTCCTCAAATCAAAGAAACTAATTAGCTCAATTTATCACTGAAGTTTTTCCGTTTTTTTTTTCAGAATTGAATTTGAATTAATATCAACAAATTTGTTAAGCAGTCTGATATTATCCCATTTGGGGGACATGAAATCAGAGGCAGAAGGAAATTGAGTCAGTTGTTCAAAAACTCACTACAAAATCAGTGTTGCTTCTTTCATAGAATATGAATACCTGGGTCTTCTATGAAAGGGCAAGCTGAGAAATTAGCAAGATATTGAGAACATTATTAGAAAGATGACCTTGCTCTCACTAAATTGACTTTAACAGCAAGCTTTAAATTTTTTTGCTTCCTGTTGATTATTCTTTCAAGAAAAGTTAGGGTATTGAAAATGATACTGAACGAATCAGCTCCAAGAAACAGTTGTAATGGCATTATTGCTTGAATTAGAACAACCAGTGAGTAAGGCAAGCAAATAATTGGGAGTGTCTGTGATGGACAAGACAAACATAAATCACTATACAAGCTGATGATGATAAGTCATCATTTTAAATAGTACAAACAAAACATTCTTCGACTGGCAAAAATCAAAGAGACAGGTTAACGGAATAAGATAGTGATCACAGAGGAAAGATATGAAATTTGAAAGTGAAAGAGTATCAATTAAACTTGAAAACCTAGACAGAAACTATGTACAAGATAGCAGACGTTACTGAGCTATTCATCATCAGGGTGCTCTTAAAAAGAAAATGAATATCCCGCACTTAACCAGAGCAAGCAAAATCCCATCCACATCCTGCGGTCCAAAGCACAGACTGGGAAACCAAGTTCTAAATAATAGAAAAGGAAACAAAATATAAAAAGTAAGTAATAGTAGCTCCTCGGTGGAAAAAATAAAAACCTGCATTGAAGTCATGAAGCAGAATCAAAAAGGAGCAGACTCGCCAAGGTTATGGCTTCTTCTAGATGGTATGTTTTGACGGGCATAAACAAAGTGCTTTATGATAGGTTTGACTGCTCTTATAGAGACAGTGTTCAAGAAGCACAGCAAAAGAAAGGGAAGAGGAAATAATTCAAGCTTTTGAAAAGAGAATTTAGTTGCAGAAGATAAAGGTTTTATAGTGCCTCTCCACAGAAAATAAAACTGCATGAGAATTTTCCGTGAGGCATACTTGAATGGTAAATAGCCAGGAAGGGAAAACAGAACATAATGATGTGATAGATATAGAAGATCCTAGGTATTAACTTGCAGGCATTGTGGAATATAAAGTTTTTCTCTATGCCAGAGTCCTTCCAGAATATGACAATTTCTGCCAAAGGATTTATTTCAGGGCCACTTTATAAATCGTTTCCTTAGAGTATGCACTTTTGATAAGAGAGGCTATCCGGTGCCTATTTCTTAGATAGGTTATACCAAACTGTCAAAAGACCATAGACCATTAAAAAATAAATTATTTTAAGCTATCTTTGTGCTTTAAATGTGAACTGGATTATCAATGTCCTGCAGAGGCATTATCTTATACGAACTAAAAATACATCCCCCAAAACAAAGAAGACAGGCGTTGTTTTCTAATTTATTTTTAAAGCTCTCCATTGCAAGCCTTAAAATTAGGTTGAAGATGTTAACTATAAAAAGAATATCTATTTTTTTCTTTTTTGAAGTAGTATAAAGAGGGCATGGGCTTGGAAAAAGAAATATATTAGTATATTATTTTCTTATTAACGCATACAAATAGTGAGGTATTTTAAAGTATAATTACACCAATTTGAGATCACAGGTTTCAAAGAGCTTGTTCCCTGACATCATTGACTTTCATCTTCTACTAGAAAAATTATAAATGATTCCAAATGTGACTAATTTTCAATAGAGAAAGTGATTACTTTTGTAACTTACATATTTTTCATGTATTCCCACATTTTTCTGTTAATGTTTTCCTTGTTCAGCTTTTACCCCTTGTTTATTTCTTTTTCTCTTTTTGGCATGGCTGCCTTACCTTCTGTGATTGGGCCTTTGGAGTTATAACTTTGTGAAAATAGAAAACAAATTACCATTAACAATGATAGGGTATGTCAATTGAACATTTCCTAAATGCCAAGAGTTTGGTTGTATCTTTTTTACTTTAAACTTCACTATATACATTTGACAATTTTTCATCTAATTTTATAGATTAGAAATTAAGTCATAACAAAACTTTCCCAAACAAATTCTACTAATAATGATGAAGTCGGGATTCATCCCAAATCCATCCAACTCTAAGAGCTGAGTTCTTCACCACATCGGGGCCAAGAGAAAGATCTGGAGAGACTTTGGTCATTTTCAAGTCTTGTATTTGGAAAAGAAAGTGTGTAAAGGTTTCTCCAAATATGCCATATATATTTGACCATATACAAAAAGAGACTCAAATGTAAATCCTCTGCATTGCAATTTTTCCTTAAGTTGAAGATTATCTCTGGAAATGTTCATCAGATATGCTAAACTAATCCCTTCAATTATTTCGCAGGATTTAAACAAATTTTAATGATGTATTTAAATCTGCAGACTGAAAGTCCTGCCCAATGTTCCAGATAGTGCTAAATTTTCAGTGGTCTTTAGAAAGAAAGCCACGTCTCCCATTTGTGAGTGTGTGTGTGTGTGTGTGTGTGTGTATGTGTGTGTGTGTTTAATGCATGATTGTCAGAATGGAGGTGAGTTGGAGAGGATACATAAATGAGGAGACAGAGAGCTTATACTATATGATTCCACATCAATTCTCTTTTAAATGGGAACCTCCACAGACCTACACTTACAAAAAGACACAAAATCTGTGATTTCTGGGTCCCCCAAAATTTCCCCAAAATATATTTGGGAGCATTGCTAAATTTAATTTTATACTTATTAAAAGGCAAAACATAATGCAGTTAAAAGCTTAATTGGTATTGATAAAGAAACAATGCTTCAAATCATTTCAGCAATTCTCGATATTTTTATCTTTTGTTTCTATGTTGATCAGAATCACTTCCTAGAAGTCTCAACTCAGATAATCTATTGCTAATATTACATAATAAAAGTGAAACTCCTCATCTTTTCCCTTAAACCTAATTTTCTTCAAATTTTTGCACATTTAATACCAGTCCCATTACCTGAATAATCCCTGAAAGCAGAGAGATTCTTCACAAATGTCTATAAATTATACTGTCCTTTTCAGGTACCATGAGGCACCCAAAGCCATTGTTTTCTGAAGCTGTCTACATGTTGTTTGGAGACTCACAGTTGCTCCTTCCCTGTTGTTGGCAACATATTTGTTATGATGTTCTCTCCAGCACTATGACATCCTTAAGGCATTAGTCACATAAGATACTGATGAGTTGTGGTGAGAGGGGTCTTCCTTACCCAACCTTAGGCCTCCCTGGGCTATCAGGGTCCACGAAATACCTCTTCCTCTGCTCAGAGCTCAGCATTCCCCTGGGCTCTTTGCTTATACTGTTTCTCCAGGAGGGTCTAAACTATTCCAAGTGACAATATTTGGGGCAGAAGTCATTTTATTCTCCTCTTGTCATTTAGTTTCTCCCTCAGTAAAGATCTCTCCAATGTTCCCCTTCACTCAAAGTGTCTGTCTGCAAATGGAAACAAGCACCGAATGGAGGCTGGAGAGGAGACAACAAAATAAAGAGGGATGTTTCTCTTTATGCTGCTCATATTCCTAATCTTCTCAGTTGTCACCACCATCATCCCAGTTAGTCAAGGTGATAAACTGGTAACCATTATAGATTCCTTCCTTTCAGAATGCCCTCATTTCAATTATGCATTCATCTACTCAATCAATCTAGTAAATATTTTTCCCATCTATCCCTTTTTTCAATCCAAATAGATACATTTCTCAGAACTTAATTTTTTACTTAGATTAACCCTGAAAACTTTTAAATGACTTCATGTGCAATCCTTCTGTATCATACTGGACTCCACCCTGCTACACTCTGCCATAATCATCTTTAATAAACAAGTTGGATCCTGTTTTTGTCCTTCATCCAAATTTCTTTAATAATTTCTGATTGTCTTTAGGAATATGAAATCCTTCTATTTTTAACAAGATATTGTTTAGCAGTTATGTAAGTCAGGGTCTGCCAAGGTAAAGGTGATAAGGTAGCATAATTACAAGCTCCAGTGAACACCGAGTAACATGCTTGAAGTTTCTAAAGGAGAACTTTGAAAATAGAGTGTATCTTGGGAGAAACAGGTTTCCTGGGTTTAGACAGCATCTCCTGGCTGTCACTAGAGGTCACTTGACTAATTTTCAGATGTTTGTGCCTTACAAGATGTGCATTTTTGCCTGAAATCATTGTCCCCACTTCAGCTTATAAAACATCAACATCCTGTTTACCACTGCTTAAGAACTAATTACTGTAAAACTGACCTATACACCTACACATCTTTCCTGCACCATCAGCATTAATCTGAGAAATGCCTCTCTTGATTGTGGTGCAGGTTTGTGTTGTTAGTTACTAAAGTTTTATCTCGTTTGACTGCATAATTGGGGTATTCTTGACATTCACTTATATACCTTTCTTGTAAATGATTTTGTCAGGGTCCTCAGGAAATTCCATTTCTTCCTGAAGTATGTATCTCTCACAGTCTCTTGGGTATCTTCTCTGTGACCTGCAACACACTCATTATCTTTATTGTCCATATAGACTCACTCTCATATTCACTCATATATGTACATACTTGTATCTTTAACCTAAAAATTAGGATACTAATATGTGTTCATTTTCTAGGGGAACAATTCAAATCCAAAGTGTTTAACAGACAAGTTGGAGCACTTAGACATCATGGCAATAGACACTTGCTCAGGCAGGAGCATTTGGCACAAGTTAAGTATTACTGTAGCTTCCTCTACATGGATCTTTACAAGGGGCTAAACTGATCTGGGTCTTTGCCTCTTGAATAAGTGTGCAGACTGTGAGACTGAATTTGAGGGATATGAAAGAAAACACTAGATCTAAATGAATGGAGACTTGATGTAAATTTTTAGTAGATATTCACAGCTCCTCTCCAAGTTCTAAGATATTAGTTCACAGATCTGAAATCTTGAATGAAGGAGAGTCTGAGTACCTGTCCAAAAATACTGTCAATTAACTCACAGCATTTATTCTCCTCCAAGCCTTTTCCAAACAGGAGACATTTGTAGTAGGAAATGCTCAGACAGGACTTTAATCTCTGAAATCCCAAACACCAAGGTAGCCCAACAGTTTATGGAGTTCAGGGGATAAATGGAATTTAGGCCTAAGTTTGTCTCTCATAGTGTATTGAGAACAGGGGTTCCATGAACATATCCTGTATCTTATATTTCTGTATGTAGTTGATATATATATATATATATATATATATATATATATACACACACACACACATACAGACACACACACACACACACAGAGTACAAGCAGAATCCTAACTTTATTTTTCTTATACATTGAATGAAAATTATTTTACTAGGAGAAGCCAAAAAGAAGTTCATGAAGTTTGTTTCTCCCTATAAAAAGATTAAAGATTAAAGGAAGAATAAAATCCTAGAACCACAAGAAAATTTAGCATTAATATCAGATATATGAAAGACATAGGATATTTTTCTTTGGCATATTCTCATTTAAATGGCCTGTTTGTAGCTGGGTGTGGTGTTGCACACATGTAATCCCAGTGGCTCAGGGGGTTGAATCAGGAGGATCACAAGTTCAAAGCCAGCCTTCGAAAAAGTAAGGTGCTAAGTCACCCAGTGAGACCCTGTCTCTGAATAAAATGCAAAATAGGACTAGGGATGTGGTTCTGATGAGTTCATCAGTACCAAAACAAAAACAAAAACAAAAAACTACCTGTTTCTTGTACAAAAGACAGGTGGAGTATAGAGAAGGCAATACGTTTATAGGAAATGTAACGCCAATAGTAGCTATTCTTTGAGTGACATATCTTTTCATTGCTGGTCATATCTGACATATAAAAACAACAAATGATTTTTTATCTGTGTACTGCTTTTTTCTTTATGCATAACAGAAACTCCTTATTTGCAACTGACAGGAAAGCAAATATACTTCATCATTTTGCCTCAGAACTGCAACATCTATTTCACTCAATTCCATAATTTAGTCTGGAGAAACATTGATGATCTCACCTTGCCAGGGCACCAGATACTGGTACAATAATTTAATGGCTTTATAATATTAGGGCATGGTGAACAAGGAGTAGTATATTCATTTATATCCTAAGCATGTCACAGGATGGGAAATGTTTTGCTAGCAAGTTTCATCATGGAGAAAGTAGATTGCTTGTTATGATGTGTTATTTATTTTTTTATCAGTAGTGGCTGAGAGTTCAGCCTTGAGGCTGTATGTGTTGAAAGAGTACAGAACACCTCTTAGGCTACACAGGATTGCTAACCACACTGAAGCAGTGACAACCTGGGGCCAATATTTACAAGTGTGATTCCTTGATTCCTGGAATATAGAAAGATGGTGTGATATATACACAGAAGTTCAAGCAGGGATTCCCAGAGTTTTCAAATTCCTGAAGATGGAAGTAATGACAGCTTGTGAATCTGTTTTCTGAATTATTCTAGGGATCATTCATTAAAACTAGTATGGATTCTGCCTCTCTATGCCTTATGATTACTCAATAAGAATCCCATTTTTAGTACTAAATCCCTTTCACATTAAGTGGCAAATTTTGTCCCTGACAACTGTCTCAAAACTTTGTTACAAGCTCTAGGTATATAAATGATACACATTCATTTGAATAAGAACAGGACTGGAGTTGTATGTTGATGATATTTTATCCAAATTCTTCTTGTTCAATCACCATTACCTTATTGGCATCTCCTCTGTCATCCCAGTCTCCCTGTTTTAGATCTTCATTAATTGAGTTCTATATGATTAATATGGGACAATTAGCTCATCACTGGGCTAAAACCTAAAACCTAAATGCAGAACTTGGGTAAAGCCTCATGAAAGCATGAGGTTTACATAAGAGACACAAGACTTTCCTTCTACTTATCTCATTGTTAATATTGAGCTCTCTATTGTGCTTTGGATGATTCCATGTTCTAAGAAAATGTATTTCAAGAGAA
Source organism: Glaucomys volans (assembly GCA_020662805.1). Classification (NCBI taxonomy): domain Eukaryota; kingdom Metazoa; phylum Chordata; class Mammalia; order Rodentia; family Sciuridae; genus Glaucomys; species Glaucomys volans. The sequence continues at coordinate 176,680 of JAJEJO010004596.1, read as the reverse complement.
TGAAAACACATGCTATAGACTTTGTCAAAATATTTTAAAAGACTTGTCTGATAAGGGATTGACTGTTATTCAAAATATACAAAACCCAAATAAATGTAGCATATCCAAATAAAAATGGCACATCTCCCTTAAAATACTCCTCACTAAAGAAGTTAAGTAGATGGTAAATAAGCATGTGAGAATATGCTCCAAACATATGTTATTAGAGAAAAGCAAATTAAAACAATGAGCTACCATTACCCTTTAATAGAATGGCCAAAGTGCAGAGCACGGACAGCATCGAATGTTTGTGGGAACATGGAGCAACAGGAACTCTCATTCATTGCTGGTGGGAAGGAAAAAATGGTACAGCAACTGTGGAAAACAGTTTGGTGGTTTCTTACAAAAGTATGCAAACGTTATGATTCACCACTTACATTCCTTAGTATTTACTGAAGGAGTTAACGTTTGTGCTCACCCAAAAATCTACATACAAATGTTTATATTGCAAAACTTGAAAATGACTACACTGTTCTTCATAGGCAAATGTGTAAATATATTTAGGTCCAAATAGACAATGGAATATTATTCAGTGGTAAAAAGTAATGAGCCATGAAACCATAAAAAGGCAGGGGAAAAAACTTCAATGCATATTATGAGTGTAAAATCCAATCTTAAAATGCTGTATATTGTTCCATTTCAATTATATGACACTCTGGAATAGGCAAAACTATGATGAGTAGTTGGCCAGGATTTAGAAAGAAGGGAAGCACGAATAAGCAGAACACAGAGGACGTTTAGGGCAGTGAAACTAATTGCATAATACAAATTATAGTATACCATCAAGAGTGGACTTTGATATAAACTGTGGATTTGGGTTGCTTATGATGTGCCAATATAGTTCATTAATTTTAACAAATATATCCCTGTAGTGGAGAATGTTGATCACAGTGGAGGCTACGCACACTTGAGGGCAGTAAGTATATGTAAGGTGTCTCTTGTACCTTCTACTTTAATGTAAACCTAACATTTCTCCTGAAAGAGTCTTAAAAAATGCAAGTGCCAATGACATCATGTGCATACACAAATATAAAGAGCTGGGAAAAAATACCAAAGTCAAATATTTGAAGCTTTTTACCTCCTGAGGATTAGAAATGTGAAATTAGAAGAAAGGGAACCACATATAGGCAAATTACCCTTTTAAAGAATGGACCTTACCCATTAGTAATCATGATCTAATTAATGTCCTCTACACATAAACAGCCTATTAATCATTCCTGTTCCCTGAGGAATGGTGTAGAAATATAAAGAGAAAGGGAGAAAGGTATCAACATTTTTTCCCTCTAAAATATGAAATGGATAATACAAGAGGAAGTACTTAATATGGTAATAATAAATTTTTCTTAAAAAACTGCAGCAAAGTGGGGAGGGTAGTATTGGCAAAGCTAACAGAATGTGGATATGTGGTTACTTTCATTTTTACTTTGATTTAGCTGTTGGTCAATGCTCAGAGTGGGCATGATTATATTTTATTCAGAATTTATCTTTTCCAGGTATCATGTCTGGCTTCCCTCATTAAAAACTCTAAGATTTATATATTATTTCTCCATTTATAGATAAGGATATTGAGCGTGGGTAAGATTAGATGATTTATCTAGGTATCAGAGCTATTCTTTGATTTAGAAAAGAGAGGCTAGTTAAAAATAATCAGTAGGTAACATACGATCCACTTCAGATAATTGAAAATTAGATGTTCAAAATATGTATACACATACATATGTGTATGTGCTGGTTGGCTAAGGGGTTGGAAGTGTCAGAAGGATTTACTAAGACTGGGGAATGAGAACTCAAAGAACTACTTGATTATTTTAAGGTTAAATAAGTTAATGCAACATGAAATTTTCTTAAATTTCTTAAGTGAACTTACATGCATCTTTTTAATATAATGTTTGCATTTTATTTGCTTCACTAATGCATATAATCAGGATCTTAAATTACATAGAAAAAATCATTTCTTTGCATAAGGTGTGGAATGGTTGAGTCAAGAGAGGTATTACATTTAATCACTTTGTACTTTCCTAATCAAGTGATAATTTTGAGGATGACAGTGTGTGGACTTTATGTTTCTGCCTCCTACTTATTTGTGTTAGAAAATCTAGGCTCTGAAAAGAAAATGAAAAGAAGTAATAGGGTTTTAGGAAACTGAAATGTATCAATTTGGCAAGTGTGCTGTGAATTTTTAGTGGAGAAGGATAAATTTAAAGGGAAAATGGAATTCAAATGAGTGCAAAAAGAAAAATTGAGGAAGGTACCTTTGACTTTGTCATTTTATATGCAAACCATTGCACAAAATTACATTAAGATTACAGATTCTATAAGATTTCCCCAGGAGCTCTATTTTGTCATGTCTACTTCATTGATGAAGCTAGGGAAATTAAAAATGCAGTCTTTTTGTGACCACAAAAATAAACTTTCTTCTTTCATTTCTTCATTTCCTACCCTAGATAGCCTTATGGTAGTTTATCGGTTAAATTTTATATTGTACGTTTTAGTCTGGAGCCTCTTTCTTAACAATATATCAAATGCCTGTGTCCTATGTGGCCTGAAGTCTAAAGATGCCACAGCTTTTATTTAGAAGATAACTTTGCAATCTTTTTCAGACTGCTAATTACAAATATGGTAAACTTGCTGCCATAGTTTTTCTTCAGAGGCATCACAAGTATTTGTGTGACACTTCTGTTTTCTTTGAGGTCATCGACCAGGGAGAAATTAACTTAGAAGGAAAATTACCATTTATTCCACAAACTTATTCAGGTAAATAGGAAAGACAGTAGAATAAATCAGACATACTTTTCTATGTTCATATGTGAATACATTTTCAGTGTAACTCCACACCATGTACAACCTCCAGAATGGAAAGTTATACTCCATATATGTAAAATAGTCAAAATACACTTTACTGTCATGTATATTTAAAAGTACAAATTAAAAAAAAATTCAAAGAAAGTCCTTTCAAGTTCCACGTTCTGATGTAACAGCTATTTAAGATGTTTCTTCATTGAGTAATCATGAAGAACCATTTTTTTTTTAAAGAAGTGTCCATGCAGTCACCAAAAGGTTTTAATGGGCTATATTTTACACAAATGATGATGCAAATAAAAACCATTATTTACTCTATATAATAATTGACATTAAAACCAGAAAATATTTTAACATGTCTTCAATTAGTACCTTATAATCCAGTGCAAAAATACTAATTGCACGTGGATTATTGATATTAGGATATTTGCCAATTTAAAGTCAAATGGTTTGTTAAATCAAATTATTTCAATTGGTTAATAAATTTATTACTTTTACCCTTTTTGCCATGCTGAATTAATGATGTAGACATAACTGTAAGTCAAGGAAACTGGAGATATTTACAATATTTGGGTGAGGAGAGAGACTGGACATAAAATAATTAAATGACTTTCTAAAGACATACTTTTTTTTTTTAATACAAAAGATGTTTCAGGATTGTGACACAAGGTGGTGTATGGGATATTGTGGGTGCCCAGCCAAGTTACTGTGAACATCAGGTCCTAAAAGCTTACAGCTAACTCTTTTCTTTTTCTTTTTTTTCCATTTGTTCTAATTAGTTACACATATGGGCAGAATGCATTTTGAAACATTGTGCACAAAGGCAGCACAACTTCTCATTCCTCTGGCTGTGCAGGATGCAGAACCAGTCGAGCAATAATACATGTATATAGGATAATAATGTCGGATTCATTCCACCATCCTTCCCAAATGCACTCCCCACCTCTCTCCTCACTGCCATCTGCCCTATCCAGAGTCCCTCTATTCTTGCCTAGCACCCCACCCTCACATCATGGATCATGATCCAGATATCAGAGAAAACATTTGGCCTTTGGTTTTCTGGTATTGGCTTATTTCACTTAGCATGATATTCTCCAGCTCCATCCATTTACCTGCAAATGACATAATTTCATTCTTCTTTAAGTCTGAGTAACATTCCACTGTGTATATATACCACATTTTCTTTATCCATTCTTCAATTGAAGAGCATCTAGATTGGTTCCCTAGTTTAGCTATTGTGAATTGAGCTGCTACGAACACTGATGTGGTTGTTACTGTAGTATGCTGATTTTAAGTCCTTTGGGTATAAACCAAGGAGTGGTATAGCTAGGTGGAATGGTGTTTCTTGGTTAAATACTGAATGGGAGCCTACCCAGTCTCAGACACAGCCTGCAGTCAATGACTGACTCACAAGATTAACAATGGGCCACATCCTGTTGACTGAAGGGACCAACTCCAACTCCCTGATATAGTTCATGCTCTGGAGATCCCTATGAGATTGTAACAGAACTATTGTCCTTTTGGAACACATTTTTGGTTCCTTGCTTTGTCCTTCTATCTTCACTCACCTTTTCTTGAGATCTCTCCTGAAATAAACCATGTACAACAAATTCATTTTTCAGGCTTTGCCCCTAGGAAACTCAATTTGTTGCAACAAGTATAATCAATTACTATGCAAATAAAAACAAAATTTGTTACAAGAATCTGTTTGTGCATGCATATAATGTTACTTTCTTAAGAAGAATTAGTAAATCTTAAAATAGTCACGTAAGATCTACATATAAAACATTCTTAATTGTTCCTCCTTAATTGGCTATTACTAAACAAGCAGTGTCATACACTCATTTTGTATTTTAATGTTGTTTTCGTCTATCCATAGAGCATAGAATACTGAATGTATGGGCCTTTTTATTCTGCTTCTAATGACATAATCATAGTAGTAAAAATCCAAAAGGTAAAATACTTTTTGGAAACTCTTCAGCACACTTTCTATATTCATTATTAGTATTGAAATAACATCCTTTATTAAATAAATGATAATGCTATCAAAGATAAATTTTCCTCATCTAAACTCTGACCTTCATCTGTCATTAGTTACAAATATTATGCTTTAAATCCAGAAGTCTACAACCAGGTCAAGCATCGTATGAGTATAAAGGAATTATATGTAAGATTCTTAATAATTCTTCATAATTTTCCCCTTGAAATATTTGGTGATATCGAAGGAAAATCACTGTTGCTCTATTGAGTTAAGAATAGAGGTTGGGAATCAGACTACATTCAATCCCTATTCTGTAACTTCTTGCACACATGACCTTGACCCAGTTAAAAATGCTCCATAAAATTTTGAGCATGGGGGAAATGATAATGCCTGTGTTATGCTGAAAAATGAGGCCCAATGATAGCTATATCTTAATCCCCAGAAGCTATGCACATTACCCTTATAGAAAAATCAACTATGAAGATGGGATGTTTAGTGAGCAAATAAAATAGAATTAGTGATCATCTTGAGATGGGACTTTAACCTGAGTCATCCCTGTGGCCCTACATATAGTCACTAGTGCCCATAAGAGAAAGACAGGGAGGTTTGACTGCAGATGAGAAGACAACAGGATGGCTACTGAAGAAACAGAGATTACAATGGTACACTTAAAGAGGAAAAGGTCACATGTTAAGGAATAATGGGCAGTCAGGAAAAGCTAAAAATCTGAGAACCTGGATCATCTATTCCCTCACAGCATCCACAAAGAAATGGACTTGCTGACAACATGGTTTTAATCTAAGTGACACTGATTTCAGAACTCTGGACTTCCAGGAGTGTAGGAGAATAAATTCATGCTGTTTTAAGTCCCCAAAGTTTGTTATAGTGGCAACAGGAAACTAATATAGTGGCCACCTATTTTTAAATTAGGCTTAAGTAACACAATGTACAGTTTATTTCAACACCTACCAACGATATAGTGATATAGTAAGAACTATTTTTAGGGATTAAGGGGGAAAGTTTATACTTTTTTGTGTTGCATGACAGAATTTTAGATATTTAATGCCTTGTGTTTTGCCTCTAAATATTTTAAGCCTCTGTTGCCCCTGATAGAACAGAGCATCGACACACTAAAATATCATCTTACAGGTGAAATTAAGTGCTGAATCACCAATATTAAAAAAGAGAGATGTATTTATTCCTTATGTTTACATATAAACACATGCTTGTAACATAAAGAAAAATAAAAGATGGTATTTTAAAAAGTAGAGAGGTTAATGCCATTCCTCCCAGCTTCGTGTAAACTCTGCTAATCGATGAAACCTCAGTTAAAAGTCTCCTCTGCCAGTAGTAAAGGACTGCACTTATCAAAATAAATATATATGCACAAATGTGAATTCTTAAAATTCTGTACCCTATCGATGTTGACTGCCACACTGGAGAAAAGTGGGTAGTCTTTGTGTCTTTCTTTTGTTCCTACTCATTTAGAACAAAAGAGAAAAGGTAGCAAAAGACAACTGCTTAAAGATAGTAATTACTTTTTTAAAATTTAGTGCATTATAATTATACATAATAGTGGAATTTGTTGCAATATAATAGAAAAAATGGTCAATTTTGTTTCCTAGTACTTCCCCTTAGTAGTTTATTTTTATACAGTTCAAATAAAGTGTCCATATCTGCCCCTTTATTCTGTCTAGCACACACTTAATATCATTTCCCCAGGAATTAGCCATACAGCATGCATCCATGTTTATAGTTATTTCTCTATTTAGAAACATCACACTTATATATTCAGTGAATACCAACATATGAAGATGTGAATACAAATCTAGAATCTTATAATATGTATGAGATTATACATGATTAATAACCTACACGCTAGCAGCATGGAAGTTCAAGTCACAATTTGCAAAATATAAGTATCCAGAGAGAGAAAACATACAAGAGACAAAAGGAAAAAAAACAAAAATAACATTTGCTACCTTAAATAAGTCTAATATTTATGAACTTTTAAATCCTTTAGAAAATGAAACATCATGCATTAAAACTGAGAAATATTATTGCTGTCAATTTTAGGTATACGTGATCACACAGTCTCTTTAGGAAAAGTGAAATAGGAAATGTAAGTAAGCTACATGTGAGCACTCAATTTCTTCTTAACAAATAGAGGAGGATAATTTGCATTCTCTGTCAATCTAGCTCAGTGTGTGTCTGGGCCTGTCTCAGCAGTGGCAGTCATGTGAGGAGAACCATTTAGATGCAACATTTACTTTGGCACAGGTTTGGTTCCACACTGAGATTTTCCTCCAGATGGACTATCTCCATGTGCACATAGGTTTGCCTCTTAATTCAACTACTAAAATTAGGGACAATCTCTGAAAGAGCACTTGGGCAATAAAAGAACCAGCAGGAAGAGAAGTGGGTATCAGCAAGCCCTTTTCCCCTCCTCACTTGCTTCCTAGTGCCTGGGTACTGTGCAAAGAACCTGCCTTGCTTCGCAACAGAGTCCTGACAACTGGAGCTTTAGAATAAATTATCTCTGCACATGGCCATTGTATCAGCTCTGGTCCTCTAGGTTGTTAAGAATTCCTGATGAGCCATCAAAGCATATGCATGTATTCTTAAGAAGCATCAAATAACCAACTGTGTTTCCTGAGGTACAATACCTCAAGTAATTAAAGTTAATGTCTTTATTCGAAGCTTCTTGAAAAGTAATTTTTGAAAGAAAATGAAAGTATCCTTAAATTTGGGACTCTGGACTAGCTCCTCAGGGTGGCAAGCCCTGAAAGGAATATGCAGAAATCTAATGCAATAAGACTGCTGTCCAGAAGGATAAGATAAACAAATAGTTATGAAAATAATACTATGAAACAATTCATGATTGGATAATAAGAAATTGCTGCAGAGTCAGAAATCACTGTAGAAATTGCTCACAGTTAGAGGTATGAGAAGTTTGGATTGGGATCTGTGGTAAGCAGAAGAATGGTCACCGGAAAATATTGATTTCTAATCCAGGGAAACTATAAATATATTATGCAATTTGGCAAGATAGAATTAAGGACACTAATTATATAATTTTAAAATAAGGTGATTCTCCTGGATTATCCAAGTGAACATAATGTAATGACAAATGTAGTCTAAATAGAATTGTGTAATCAAAATCAGAAAGAGATTTGAAGAGGCTGGGCTTGAAGACAGATAAAGGGCCCACAAACCAAAGAATGCAGGCAGGTATTCACTAGGAACTGGAAACAGTCAGAGAATGAATGCTTCCCTAGCTTTTCCAAAAGTAATATAGCCTTGTAGATGGCTTGATTTTAGGCCAGTGAGATCCATTTCAGACTCTGACCTTTGGAACAGTAAGAAAATGAATTTGTGTTTTTGAACCACTAGATTTGTGGTAATTTGGTACAGAAGCAATGAGAAACAAATGCCAGATCTTAGAATAAGCACAGAGCAAAGAAATATGAGTTTCTAATATGTATTTGGTTACAATGAAAACAAGGACTGCTTATAAGTTTTGTGTCAGGAAATGCTGAGAAATAAAGGGTGAATGGGTGAATTAGATCACATAAAAGAGAAGGAAGAAATGTAAATGTGTTTCAGATGGTGTGGGAATCTAGGATGGGCTATCAACTTCTCCTGCTTAAACCATTCTCTATGAATGTCTTACTGCAAATCAACTTGCTGCTGTGTCCTTTCTTTTTTCCTTTTTTGTTTCAGTGTACCCCATATGCTCTCACCCAACTCTCATGTGCCAGCATTTTAAGTGCACTTTAATTTCCCTGATCCTCCATGGAAAATACTTCATTTACCCCTCAGACTATAAAGAAAGAAGTAGGCATTTTTAAAACCTTTATATGCATGAACAATGAATGTGTTGACATATTGTCATGTACACATAATAATTGTAAATGCATGTGATTTAAAAAAATGCATCTTTCCTCACATTCTCTAGATTTAAAAAAATCTGTCTTTCCTCACAACCTCTAGATTTCCTTTATGAGAGGACAAGAGATTAGTAAATGATAATGGAGGATCTTTTGAGCATATTACAGACTGAAAACTACTATTTCACTAACTTTTATATAGATTTCCTGGCATTTGTATAAACAAAACAAAAATTTCAATTACAATAATTCCTGGCTATTCATGGGGAATAGATTTCAGGACCTCTCCACCACAAAGATGTCAAAATTTGCAAATGCACAACTTCTTTATATACAATGGGGTAGTATTTGCATATATAACCCATGCACAAATTCTCATGTACTTCAAATCATCTCTAGATTACTTATAATACTTAATGCAGTACAAATCTTATAGAAGTAGTTTTATACTACACTTTTTAGTGGATAATGACCAAAGAAAATCTCTACGCATTCAGAATGACACAAACACTGTAGACTTAACTACACAGTACATAATCGGTTATTGTTTGAATCTTTGGAGGCAGAATTCCCAAGTATGAAATCAATGGATAGAGATGATGGACTATAATATCTATGTAGCAACTTGTAAAGTAATGTTTTTTATATTAACTCTTTCACTTAATCCTCAAGGCAATCTGCAAAGGAATATGTTGCTACAATCATTTCCGTAGATGGGATGAGTTTCATATTGCTACCAAGGACCTGATCAGTATTCAATACTGCATCTCCTGTCTCTAAATCCTTTAGTCTTATAAACCTTTTGATGACTTCTGCAAAAAGATCCCAGAAGCAATTTATTTATTGGAAACTGGAACTAAAGACATGAAATACATCCCAGGCATACTGCCTATGGGATAAAGTTTGTGGCTAAAATTCATGGATGAACAAATGGTGGATGAGTAGGAACTCTCGGCCCTGGTGGCTTACCTGCCCCTTCTTAATTTTTACTTCCATTTGTTTCTTGCAATTTGCAAACTTGGATCTTTCCACAGAATTGCAAAGTATTTGTATGTGTGTGCGTGTGTGTTTGTGGTGCATGTGGATGTGCATGCATGCACATTTGTACAGCTCAAACAAAGGAAGAGGCGACTCTTCCAATAATATCCAATATTACAATTAATATGCTAATATTTTTATATATTGATATTCTAGTTTTAGTTATATAGTAACATTCCAATATTCTTAAATGTTACAATAATTATAAGGATTATTCCTTGGAATTCCAGATTGATCATCTTTCAAAAATACCATTATTTCCTTCTAGGCTACTTGATGAAGTACCAGGATGTTGTGAAGGGTTGGAATAGAAGCAATGTATTTTCTTGAAGAGTCATATATATTTAAATATTTTATCTAAAAATGTCAGCTTATGTGCCATCTTATACAATTCTTACATTTAAATCTATTATGGAAACAAAACTATATTCTCATGATTCATAATACAGCATGAAAGACTTTTTAAAAATTCCACTCACAGTGGGCTATTTCAGTTCAACAATCCAAACCATCTAGAGATCCAGGTTACTTGTTCTCAAATCATAGTTGTTTTTTGTTGTGGTTGTTGTTGTTTTGTTTTTCTTGTGGAAAACTTGTAAATGGCTGGTAGCAGTGGTGCACAACTATAACCTCAGCATCTCTGGAGGCTGAGACAGGAGGATTGCAAATTTCAGTTCAGCCTCAGCAACTTAGCAAAACCCTCTTTCAAAATAAAACAAAAATAGAAAGGGCTGGGGTTGCAGCTCAGTGGTAGGACACCCCTGAGTTCAACACCTAATACAAAAAAATAAAAAAAGAAAAAAGGTTGAAAATATATTTTATTACTTTATCATGTAGTTATCATATGTTTTCTACATTTAATACTCAAAATAGAGTCAATACTTACAAAGAATTGAAGCTAATATCTGTTATTCATACTACCTTTAGTAGGATACTCTGTGAGCTGGATATTAGCATCACAGACTATGTTGTAAAATCACATAGAAAAGAGATGAAATCATTATCTGGAAGTGAACTCAGCAAGAACAGCTGCTTTTTCCTTTTTTAAATGATTGTACTCCTTGTGTATAAAACAATACCATATCCATAGTTTGGTAACAATTTTTTGGATGAATCATTGAATAAACAGATGGCATCCCTTCTACCTCATGATTTACATAACATGTGTTTAATTCATTGAGTTGCGAGTCAGAGAATATTTCTAATTATAATAATTTCCAGGGGACTGTGTTTGTGGCTCATGGGTAGCTTTCCTGGCATGTGAGAGGTCCTGGTTCAATCCACAGCACTCCCCCACCAAATTTTCAGTTACACTGCCACCTTATTTATTATATAATGAGGTCAGTTTTTCCTGGAGAAATTTAGTTCACTGTAAATTATTTAAAATAATGTACTCAACCTCAATTTTTTTTAAAGTTGGAATTCATGAATTAGCCATTATGGTATTCATGTTTGGCCTTAGAGGAGCAAAATTCCAATTCTCTAAAACTGTAAGAAAAAATTTAATGTTCATATGAATTATTTTGTGATGTGTCTGCATAGTTTTCATGACATTGTCAGAGACAGTATGTTTCAAAAACTATACTTAAAAAGTAGTAGTGTACTTGGTTGAGACAATTGATCTTATGACCTTTTTATAGAAATTTGGATTTGTAGAGATTGGAACTGGAGAGTGAAACGGAAAAAAAGGAAAGAGGCAAAGATGGAGAATGAAAGATAGGGAGAGAGAGAGGAAAGAAGGAAGACAGAGAAGAAAGGAAGTAGGGAGGGAGAGACAGATGGATTTAGATTTGCATTCTAATGGAATGAGAAAAATAATTTTCCAAATAAATTTAATTACTTCATTATGAAATCTCTTATTGAGCCAACATTTTGTGAGACTTTTTCATTTAAAATCCATTCAGTATAAAGTATGTAGAACTCTTAATTCCAACAGTCTCTCTAATATGCTTTAAGCCTGAAAATGTTGCAATTTATAGTTAAGCATTTTTTGATTTATGTATTTAATATAGTTATATCTTAGCATGTAGTGTTATGATGAGATAACCTAATCTAATTGAGGTGAGATATATGAGAAAACATTCTATTCTGATTCAAGTACCAAGGACTAATTTCACGGGGTAGGAAGCAGAGAAGAGTTTAAATAACCAGGACTTGGAAATAAAGACAAGGAGAAAATACATCATCAATATACAAACAGCATACATATGCAAAAAGTTACAATTATCCTCCACAACAGAGGAAACAGAAATCGTCTGCAATACTTGAAAAATAATGGAATTCTCATTTACTAGGATAAGAAACATTATTATTCAAAAACTGCTATAAGAAGAAATAGGTGATTATAGCTTCTGCCTTGGGTTTGATGTCTTTTTTGTTCTTCTCTTCCAACTATTAACTTTTTTCCCATTTTACTGTTAAAACCATGTTCTCAAAGTCTTGGATTTCACACTTCTCACTAGGTTGGGAGTAAAGGAGGCTATCAATCACTTCTATGCAAAACAGTTTTTCTTAATTTAATTTCTTTCTTCTCAGAACCCATTCAGTAATTAGATTAGTGGCCTGTTGTGCCCTGGAATAGTATATGACTATACTGCTTAGCCTAAATTGTTTTGATAACAAATTTATACAAGGAGGACACAGTTAAACTGGGCTTTTTCAAACACCAGATGCTTGAATCTTGGAATACCAACTACCTCCCAGTCATTTCCTAAGCTTTTTGAGCATGATCAGAAGAAATTCATCATCATTTCTTCAAAAAGAGGTGGCTCAAGCTGTGTGGTAGACCTTCTTTGCCTCATTCATAGCATCCATGAGACACAATTATCTCTTCTGGCTACTGTTTGAAGTACCACTTTGAACCTGCAACACAACATTTAGCAGTCAGAACTTCAGCACATTGAACACCTATTGATCTCTATGGCTCTCATTGAGAAACATAGCCAAAACAAAATTCTGTCTTTTTAAACACACAAACTTGAAAATATTTATTGAGTAGCATATCTATTTATGATTCTATTAGGAGTGCATGAACATCATTGCATATGGTATTAACAAATGTCTGTATTCAAATATTGAGTCCCTAATATGTGTTTTTTTAAATTTATATAAAGAGAATTCATAGGAATATTTTTCTAAATATACAAATGTGTTCATTTTCTAACTTGGAGGTAGAGAATTTAAGAAATTTTTTATTGGTATTTTTTGAGATCTTCTTATATGTTACATATAATGATTCTTATTAGTACCAACATTAATATATCCTAATATTTCTAATGTTTTAATATTTCTAATTTAATCATATGCTAGCCCACGATTAAACTTTGTACCACAAAAAGAATAAAGCTAAGGTATTTAGCAAATAAGTCAGGTAAAATTGGCAGAGAAAATATTCAGTCTCTTTAGAAAATGCCTGTAGTAAGCACTCTAAATTCATCCACGTTTAAACATTTGTCCAAATAATTATATGTTGTTGAGATTATGAACCTTAGATTATGAATATCTTTTTAACAAGAAAAGTCTCATCTTCTTCAATATGAACATTTTCTGTTATTACTATAGTGACAAACATTTTGAAATACTATGAAGATTGGTAATTATCTAAAAGTTTCATTTAATTAGAGTCATTTTAATGAACAAGAACATAAAATCAGTCTAAACTAAATAAAATAATTTGCAAAATTTAATTTCCCTGTTAGTCATTTTTCTGTCACTATAATAAAACACCTGAGAAAATTAAATTATAAAGTGAGTTTTTAGATCATTTTTGTTGTTTCTAGTCTGTGATCAGTTGGGCTTCTTGATTTGGGACCATGATGAAGCATCGCATCATGGTAGAAGAGTGTAGTAGAGCAAAAATCACTAACACCCGAGCCAGGGAGCAGAGAGGAAGAGGAAGACCTTGGGGTCCCACAGTATTCTCCAAGAGCATGATCGTAGTGATCTGAAGATCTGGTAAGGTCCTGCTTTCCAAAGGTTATACCACCTCCAACAGTGCCACCTTGAGGAACATGCCATTAGCACATGTGTTTTGGGAGAACATTTTAAGATCTAAATTAGAGCAGTCCATTTAAATGACTCCCTACATCAATTGGATCTATTGGATTTAGATTCCTTTTCTCTCTCTCTCTCTCTCTCTCTCTCTCTCTCTCTCTCTCACACACACACATATAAATGTTATTTATATAAATGTTATATATATTTTTTTTATATATATAAATGGCAGAAAATGATGCCATATTCATTTAGAAAAATCATCCCTTTGGTAAAATAAAATAATGTCTTGCTCTTTACCTTTTCCAGAGTAAATACTAACAATGCATGTACTATAGAATCAGGAAACATTATCATTCATATTCAATAATGAAAATATAAAGAATGGTCAACTTGATGTTAATGGCTCGAATTGAAAGTATAAAAGGCACACTCATACAGAGTTAAGTTTTTTCTCAAAAATTACAATAGAAATTCAATATGTAGGACAAATATCAGGCAGAAACCAAGTAGGCTTCTGACTCAGTATTTTTTTTTAATGAAAATGTAAAGAATAAATTGGGGGAAAATGTTCAAGTATTGTTTTACCTCATTATTAATACCCATTTATATGACATGAAAATATATGTCTTTTACACAGTTGGCAAAATTAATCTCCCAAAGTTTGATGAAATTTTTATGTCATTGTTTTTTTTATTGGCAGTAAGCAGTGATAATACAGAATTGAACATTAGTACAAAGCTGCTCTTTGATAATGTTTTTGTCCTTTTTCTCCAATATTTTTCTGAACCAAAGGTTCTCTTGAAAAATCAATAACCATAGCATAGTTATTGATTTTTTAGTTCTTATCAATAGTGCCAACTTCCTAATTCAAAATACACAAGTAGCCTTCATTGCTCTCCGTTATTCAAAATGCCCAGTTGATTACTTTGACCATCTTCTTTAATTCAGTTTGCTTTAAACTAACTTTACACACTAACATAGAATTTTAAATGTAATAAACTATATATTTTCTTTGTTCCACAAAATAATCAAGATCTAAATTTGTTTTCTTCTATTATTCACTTGCTGATTTAGTTAGTCACACTTTAAGATATTGCTAAAATATAATCAAGCATGTGCAATAGGACACTTGAAAATAATTCAGAACAAAAAAGAAAAATAATTTGGACAAACAGAACAAAGAACACAACAACAATATAAAAGCAAATACAAAGAATGATATATCAAAATGTGCTTTAGTGAAAGAAGAATATAATAATTACAATACTCAACTTCTTTGTTAAGTCTCCATATTTACTTTATTTTATTATTTCTTGTTGTTCCTAATTTTGCCCTTTTTTTGTGGATGGGTGGATATGAGAACTGGGGCATGAAAATGTGTTATTTACAATTGGTAAAAAAAAACAACCCTTTATTAAATTAAAATAATCAAAATTGTATCTCAACATATTCGCTTATTTTATACCATACTGTATTTTTGGAATTGTAATTCTTCCAAATCTTGTATCTATAAAGGGTCTAAAGTATGATTATTGTATATTATAGAATATATATTACCTCTACTAATTTTTCTACCTGTACTTCTCTAGATGATCAAGGAAATTATTCTTAAAACTATCATTTGCAGATGTTTAAAATATTTTGTATGTTAAGATGTATCTTTAAAAACGTCATTCCAGTCAGAATTATTTTGTTTGTGATAGAAATTCAAATAATCTACCTGAAGCAAAAAATGGCACCTAGTTGAAAGTTCCTATGACACATCAAAGAATTAACAGAAAATAGGTAGGAATCATCAAAATGTCAGGGACTCCAGCAATTGGACTTGCTGATTAAAAGCATGGAGATTCTCCATGCCTCCCTAATCTTTTTCTTCTCTTTTCCATTTAGCTAAGTTCTCTCCTACCAGAGTCAAACTTTATCTCTCATTGTTCAAATCCTAATCTATTACCTTACAGGGAAGGATTATACTAGATCTGGATTAGGTCACTAGTCTACCGTTATATTAATTTTTCTGACCCTAAGTATAGGGAGATATGATTGACATGGTCTGGGGTATAAGCCCAACCTAAAGCCAGATTATCATAGCATTATTAGTGGAAGTCCTTCCAAATTACAGTTTGAGCAGACAAAAAGCAAAATTTTCAAAGAGTGTTGGGCTATCCATTACCAGAGAAAAATGAAAAGAGTTCTGGGGGGAGGTAGACCCTAATCCAAGAGAACTTAACATTTCATATTTTTTAAAATCCTTTCTTTTCAGTAAGCAGTAAACAATCAAGATGGAAAATTAAATTTATAAATAAAAGGAAAGCAAAGAAGATGCCTAAAAGAATTGTTCTTATTAGTCTATACCTTCATTATGCCAGAGACTGCTCTGCAAAGAAAGTTCTTCATCTGTAGGCATGTTCTTGCCTATAGCATTTATGACACATTTCCACTTCAACTTATCAAGAACAAGGATGAAAAAATAGCATGTTGTAAAATCACTGCCAAAATCACTACCTTTGTCTATTGAAAACAGCTCGTTTCACCTGCATCCCCATTTCTATGTAATGGTGAATCTTTTGAATATCATGGACTCTCAAGCATGACCACAGTCCCTGTGTGAAAACTATTACAGTTCACAAGACTGCTGACAAGATATACTTTGGATATATTTGTAGCTTGGCTTCTCATATTTAATTTTATTTGCAATTTTGTCTGGTTGAGTTCTCTAAATAGAAATTATGCTTGGAAAATAAAACAAATTTTAAAAAACCCTTTCCATTTACAGATTTTTTAAAATTCTAATGATCCTTATATAAAGATTGTTCAAAACAAAAATATCAACTCATGTTAATAAATTAATATTAACATATCTCAGTCAATCTAAGGGACTATCCTTATTTGTAATTTTAAAAATACATGAGCAAATCTGGAATTATAATATTAAATTCAGAGCACAACCTTCATTTAGGCCCAGTATAGATAAGAGATAAATCATTACTTTCAACACAGTGTGTTTTTGTAAGATGATAAAATGATAGGAAATGGTCATGTGTACAGGACGTTTCTTTCTGATTTCAGTAAATTTAGTTTTCACTTTATGATATTGAAATGATATTTAATAAATCTTGGATAACCTGCATAATTCAAGCATCTATTAAAAGCTCATTTTGCTGTTTGTACATTTATGAAATCTAATAGTCACTAAGAATTTGTTTAACCTCAAGATATCTCATATGCAAAAAGAAAGCAAAAAAATTCCTCAATGTGTGTGAAAATATATATATACATATATATTTTAATACACATAAAGGGATATTATTTGTAATAATACTACACTGCCACCTTGTGGAGTCACTGGATGAAAATCAGTTCAACAAATATCAATGACCAGTTTTCACCTCTGGGACTCAAACAAGTCTCTTGAGGATTTAGTTAGGGGCTGCTATGTAAGTGATGTATAATTACACAAATAGATATGTTGTGGTAGCACACTACATTGCTTATAAGTAAACTCACTACAAAGAATTAGTTATTTGTAAACAATTTCTTTTTATATATAATTATTTTCAAAAATTATTTTGTAAGATAAATTTTACTTGGAGAGCAGAAAATATCAGAATTCAAGTATTTTATCTGCCCTACCCCATTATTTATATCAATCTCCTTTAGCCCCAAATTTTCAATGTCTAAAACAAGGACATTAGGGTTATGTTCTTTAAAAAAAAATCACCAATATAAATTGCCCATTTTTTGTTATATATACATTCTGTGAGAAATCACTTGCAAATGTCCTTGTATTATTACAAATTATTTGTCAGGCAATGTACTTGATCCTAGTAAATTAATGAGGAAAAAATATGATATGACATTATCTATTTATGATGTCTCATAAAAAGTCAGTTAAGTTTACTTACAGTAAAATATTGATAATTAGGAAAAGTTTAATCCTCCTAGTTAAAAGTACAAACCATATATACTTCAAAATCTAAAACTACTTTCAATTACAAATCATGAGACAATTATATGGAATATTAGAAGATTTATTTTAAGAAATTTTATAACTGTTGTGTTTGGCTTCATAAAAGAATATCTTTTTCATAGTTGAAGTCATGTAATCATTAGAAATAAAACAGATTTTTAAAAATTAAAATCTCAACAATCAAATATTTACTACAATATAAGTATGCCCTAAGAGTTTGGAACTGATAAATGCTTCATTCAATTTAAAGTTTTTTTTAATTCTAAGATATTCAAATATCATTTAAATAAAATTTATACAAAAATTTAATAAAATATTTGTTTATCTTTTTAAAAACAACATATTCTAAAATTTGTAATGATTTTATTTTTATTTTTAGTTTATACATATAAGATATAGAAGAATCTCTAAAATTTTCTGATTATAGCTTAATGGAGTCGCTACTATAATAAAGTATCTTAGTTTAATGATCCCCTATTATGTGGGTAGATAGCTTGTAATAGCTATATATAGGTATTTTAAAGCAGTGTTAGCCCAAATTTCTACTTCTACGCTGTATACCTCCATCTTTAGGTTTTCAGTTTTATTTCTCCACAAAATAATTTCATGATATCATGACATATAAGTAGCATCCTCCTTTCTCCTACTTCTTGAATGTCATCAATAATTAATGATGATAAAATTCTCTAATAGTTGTATTTAATATAAGTAAATGGAATTCTTTAATCCACACCACTTATACTTAGTTTTTTGCAAATTAATGTTGTGTGGATATACTTGATGGTGAGATTCATTGTGTTGTACTCATATATGCACATAGGAAAGTTAAGTCAGATTCACTCCACTGTTCTTTCCTTATCCTATCTCTCCTCTCTCCCCTCAATCCCTTCTGCTACTTCATTGATCTTTTTTCTATTTTTTATCCCCCCTTTATATTTAAATATATTTTTAAACATCAGACTATTGTATGTTTACCAAAGAAAATCTAATTGAATAAATACCAAAAATACAAATAATAGAGAAAGAAATATTAAACAATAAATTTATAGAAACATGATTCTTAATTCTAGGTTTGATGATAATCAAGAGGTGGGAAAAGAGTGGAGGAATATCTACCAAATATTTGGCATCATGACATTGCATAATTTATTTAGTAGAGCAATAAGAATGAAAGCCCAAGGTAACTAACTAGCAGAGAATATAGAAATTTGTGCTAAAGGTACTTTAAAATACAGCTATTATGGTTTGAATATGAGATGTCCCCCCAAAGCTCCTGTGTTAATGCAGAAGGTGATACAATTAGATTATGAGAGTATAATATAAACAACCTTCCTAGTGTAAATGGACTAAACGGGATCTGTAGGCAGATGGAGTGTGATTGGAGGAGATAAATCCTGGAAGCCTTTATTTTCCCTGTATTTTCATTCTTTCTCTCTCCCTACCGCACTTTAACCCTCTCCCTCTCGGTCTCCTTTGCTTTCTGGTCACAATGAGCATGACAGCCCTCCTTTACCACATTTTTCTACCATGATGTTCTGCCTCACCTCAAGCCCAGAGCAATGGAGTCAGTTGACCATGGACTGAGACATCTGAAATTGTAAAACAAAATAACTTTTCTTCTCTAACCTATACTGGTCATTTATTTTGGTCACAAGAGCAAATACAACTAACACAGAAATTGGTACCAACAAGTGAGGTCATTTCAGTGACAAACTTGGCTATGTAGTTACAAAGCCTTTGAAACTGGTGTACAGGTATTTGGAAAAGTATAGAGATGTAGGATAGAAACGCTTTAGAAAGTTGTAAGTAGAGCTTAATGGGAGATTCTCGAGTGAGCTCAAAGAACAAAATGCTGACAGGAAAGCAGACAGTAAAGACTGTGATCATGAAGAGTCAGAAGAGAAGTAGGACCCTATTGGAAATTGGACTAGAGGTCATTCATTTACATTCTGCCAAAGAACTTGTGTACATTTTATTGGTGTGCTGAGACTTTCTGTGAAGCTGAATTTAAAATGATAAACTAATTAATCTGGTGGAGGAAATTTCCAGGCAGCACAACATTCAGCCAGTAGTGTGAGTATTGCTGGAAGTTTTTAGCAGGTTTACTGTGAGAATTTGGAGGGAAATGTTTGAAAAATTTGTAATTTACTTAGAGAAGTAGCACTTACAATATTAGGTCCAAGAAAGGTAGGGTAGTTGAAGAGATTACTGTCACTAGAGAATCAAAGTACTTTACATAGCTATAATAGGAAAGATGCCTTGCGGGCAGCACAACAGCAATCAACAAGACCATACCAACTGCAGGGTCAGGTGTGCAGAAGTGAAAAATTTTTAAGTGTCCTTGGGAGCATACTGTTTGCACATGTCTGCCTAGAAAGCTGCTTTACCAGACTTATTTCATACTGCTCAGGCATCCAGGCATTCGGAAGATGCTGCAGTCATAGTCCAAGGGGTTCCAGCTATGGCTTAAACTAGAGAAGACCTTAGCGTCATCCATGTGTTGATTTTATATGAATGCAAGATGCTAAAGTTAAGAGTCATGGAGGCTGCCACCAAAATTTCAAAGAAATGCCTGGAATGCTAACCAAAGTGTAGCAGGAACAGAATGCCTGCAAGCTGCCACTGAGAGAACAATGAATGAAGCTGTAAATGTAAAACTGAAGCTCGAATAAAGACCACAGGAATTAATTAACAGATGCCAGTAACAGAAACAGTCCACCAAGAAAAGCTACTGGCTGAGAAGAGATCCAGTCTAAGAAAGAGGCCATAAGCACTTCATCTTTCAAGACCGAAGGGGTTGAATTGCACAAACCTTTTGAAGACAACCTCTTACTGCCCTGTGTCCCAAATACTGGATGTGAACTATAGGACCTAATATTTGCCTGACTGAGTTTTAGTCTGGGTTTGCTCCTATCTCTTCTTTCTATGCACATACTCCTCCACTTTGGAATAAGAATGTTGATTCTTTCCAATACATTTTAGATATATGTAATTTGCTCTTAATCATTATAGGGGCTCAAATTATAGGGACAAGAGTTTGCTTTGTTGGATTGCTTTTTGGGGCAATGCTAAAACTTTTAAGACTATGAAAACACTTGGAGATGGACTAAACGCATTTTTCATTGTGAAATGGATATAAGCTTTTGGATTTCAGGGGTGAATGTTATGGTTTGTACAAGGATTGTCCCTTAAAAGCTCCTGTGTTAATGCAGGAGATAAAATGATTAGTTTTTGAGAACTATAGCTTAATCAGTCCATTGAGGTTTGAATGGACTAAATGTGTGATAACTCTAAGCAGGTAGGGAATGGCAGGATGGGGTTCATCACTGGTGACATGCCCTAGAAGAGATCACCTTCCTGGGGCACCTTCCTTTCTGTCTCTGCTTTTATGGCACCATGAACAGAGCAGCACTCATTCACCACTCCCTCCTGCCATGATGTTCTGTTTGCCTTTAGCCCAGAGCAATGAAGCTGGAACTCCATAACCATGAACCTAAAATAAACTTTATCTCCTCTAAGTTCTTCTTTTCAGATATATCATCACAGAGATATAAACTTAACCAACACAATAGCAAACAGAAGTTATGGAGTGCCTTGGGGGAAAATATTTCATTTATCCTTCAATAAATATATGAAAATATTTGAATAATGTAAAACATAAATGCATATAACCAATTGTTTTGAACATGCAGGATATTTTAAATAAATGTTTCACTATTGCCTAACAGTGTAGTAAAGCATACCTAAATATATTTCAGGAAGGTAGATCCTTGAATGACCTTGGCTGATTCATTTCTTCCCTACTTGTTTACAATCATCAGGCAGATTGTAAACATTCTTGTACATCAAGAATTCAACATTCTGAGATAAGAAGAAAATGTCCAGAACAGTTCAGGCTGTGTCCCTATTTTTTCTGGAATATGATGTTCTGCAGTGTTTGAGTTCAGTGAGCCCAGTGACATCCAGGATATAAAGTTTAGAGTGGTGTTCTATTGGAATCCCTTAAATGTGGCGTTACATGTGATTTATTTAGACAGGTCTCCATCCATTCTGTGAAGATTTTCTGAGCCCTGGAGGACTGTGGACTTCTCTTTATCCTTCTTGCCTATTTATAAGTAATAAACATGTTGTGTCTAATTTGTGAAAATCTGCCTTATCAGAATAGAACTAAGAATCCTGGTCATATTCATTTAGTTACATGTGCATTTTCTCATTAAAAAAATAATTTCTAAGCATCATCTCTGGATCACAAAATTTTTAGGTACTAGCTGTTTAGTGGTGAATAAGGTAATTATAACCACTGTTTAGAGATTAAAATTCAGTTGAGAAGAAAGACAATTTACAAAGTGTAAGTGCTAAGACATGCTAAATGCAAGATATATAATATCAATAGTAATACAATATGACCTACTTCAGTCTGGGAGTTCAAGGAAAGCATCTTAGAAGTGATTAAATTGTTCCAGAATAATGCTTAAGAATTATCTAGATCAAGAAGAGAAATGAGGAAATATTTCAAATAAAGATAGCAGCATGTAAAACGTTCTAGAGCCAAGGATAATTAGTTAAATGCAAAAAATTAAAATGTGAATATTGGTAGAGATTCAAGTGGAGAACTGAAGTGATATGAGGTGCTTCTGGAGATGTAGGCAAGAGACAATCAGGAAAGCCCCAGGTATTTATAATTATTCAAACATTATACAAAAAGAAAAAGGAGGAGGAGGAGAATGAGAAGGAGATGAATAATAATACTTGAAAGTTTTGAAAAAAAAATCCACTTTTCATTTTATAGGAGCGACTCACTACTATTAGTGGAGATTATATTGGATAGGTGAAAACTGGAAGGTGAAAGAACATGTAGAAAGATGGGATGATGTTCGAAGCAGGAGATCAAGAGATTTTGGTGAACTGGAGTCAGACATGACCACAGTAGGCAGAGAAAAAAGTGACTTGATCCTTACTTCCTTATTTTGACAGGTAGTGATGAATTGTCAGAGTCAGAGACTGACATGAGAGGAACAGGTTTTTGGAGTGAGATGGGGACAGGATAAGAACATGAGTTAGTTCAGTTTTGGAAATGTTGAATTTTGATATATTCTATAAATATGTAAGGTTTGAATAGTTTGAAATACAAAGTCCATCTGTGCTGTCTATATGTATGTATTTTACATTGCTAATATATGTCTATGTTTTAGAAGCATCATATAGATAAGAAATGAAGTTATGGGTGTGGCTACAATTGTCAAAGTTAAGAAAAAGGTCAACAAAAGAATATTAGAATATAGTGCTAGAGAGACAAGAGAGAATCCCCCAAAGTAAAATATAACGAAGTCCCCCACTTCAGAGAGAGAGAGAGAGAGACTATTACCTACTACTAAGGTGATAACTTTGATATAAGAACTAGAAGAGGCCTATTTGATTTTGTATTAGAAACATCATTTGACACACTTAGAGAGACTGTTGTAGAGTGATAAAAGGTTTATTTTATTAAATTTATTTTATTTCATAATTGATATTTGAATCAGACTTTTCTTTTAACTCCAAAATGAAAACAACCCAAACCAAAAAGTCTGGTCTACCTATAAAACTAAAAGAGAGCCATGTGTATTGGGTCTAAATATTCACTATCAAGACTTGATGGGGTAACCAACAAGACCTAATAGGTTATGATCCACAGTACACCACAGGAAGATTGGAAAGCTCCCAGAAGCAGAGTAACAAGGAAGAAAATCACAGGTCTGTGATAAAAGAGATTTTGTCAGCCTCTCAATGAGTTAGTTTTACTTGTAATATTTTTTGGGATACTTCTTAATACATAATTATCCACTGGAACAGAAACCTTTCTATCTTAAATTCTGTTTTCTTAAAAAAAGGGAAAAAATAAACTAACTTGGATTATTTTTTTATTGATGTACCTGAAGAACACCATAGTTGAACAACATCAAAAGCAATACAAAATCAAAAAGAAAGCTGGATCTAGAAAAGTCTTAAGCAATTGTCAATTAAAATTCATTTAAATTGCCAGGCACAGTGGCACATGCCTGTAATCCCAGCATCTTGGGAGGCTGAGGCAGAAGGATCTCGAGTTCAAAGCCAGCCTTAGCAAAAGGGAGGTGCTAAACAACTCAGTGCGACCCTGTCTCTAAATAAAATACAAAATAAGTCTGGGGATGTGGCTCAGTGGTCAAGTGCCCCAAGTTCAATCCCTGGTACCATACTTCCCCCAAGATTAAATATGTATTCCACAGACATCCAGAAAAACAATGGCAATAAAACTTTGGAAAATTATAATAGCAATAACAACATTTTGAGAACCAGAGTAGGAGAAAGATATTAAATGTCTGTCAAACTGAGTAATAGGAAGCTGAGATGAACTGCTAGAAATATTCATGTCATGCTTAATAGCTTGCAAATAAAGCATAATATTATCATGCAATACATATTGCCTCAAATAACAATAGTAAAATGTGACCAGGTAATTGAGAATTTTATAAAATTAAAATATACATATATTCATAGTAAAACTAGTGCATTCTAATTTTTATTTGTGGAGACTGGACTATGATGTCTGAGCTGTTAACATACAAGATACCCAGAAACCTTTGAATTCACTGCATGTTCAAGAAGAGTCTGGGGTGTCCTATTTATCTCTTTTAACAAGATTACTGAGTACATTGAAATGAGAATGAGACTATTTTAAAGTTCAGAATCTATTTCATTAAATATTTCTCTAAAATAAATAGGTAATGTTATGTAGTGAAAATAGCTGACATAAAAGTAAAGGTGAACACTCCAGGAGTGTTTCTGAAATAAAAATAGCATGTCAGAATGATTATTTTTCCTTGAGCTAACTAAACTGACTAAATGCTATGCAATAAAATATAAGAAAATATAATGAACATATGGAAACTTTTTCTCCTTGATCAGCATCTGATCTGAGTAGACAGAAGTACATTAACCCTATTAGGAAAAATATCACACTCCTCAGGAAAAGAGATCTCCTAGCATCTCATATTTTCTTCCCTTACATTCTTTCCTCTCAAAACTCTAATTAATCCTAATGTTCTTATACACAAAACTGAACCAAAGTGCAACTTGGGAGTTCGGATTCTGAGAAAAGTATTCCCTGTTTTTTATCCTTCTTTAGAGAGCTATATTCATGGTCACCTCATCCTCTGCCATCTGATAGTTAGTACTGTGAATTCTACTCATTCTTAATTCTTGAATCTTTTGGTGGACTTCATATTTCTGTTCTATCCCCCAGGAAATATGAAAATGGGAAAGTCTTGGAAGAGAACATAGTCATCCATGAAGAAGTTGCAAGGGATTATCCAAAATATACTTTTAATCTTCAGACCAAATTGGCATTTTTAAAATTGCTGTTGAGATTTATTGATCTGCAAAAGCTCTGCTACTGTCAATATTTACAACTCAAAATGACAGCATCAAAGTCAATAGACACATCCAACTATCTCCAAGAGCAGTAAAATTAGCTGGAAGCAAGTTAATATAAAAAAATCCTACATTTTTATATTGATTCTGCTTTAAAGTGAAGGATTTCATTTTTGGAAAGTGTCATAAATGCAAGTTGGAATATTGCTGGGAGTATAAAACAAACCTTTTTTTGTTTCCAAAGAAGACCATTTTTTTTTTATCCAGGTATGTAAGAGTGGTTCAGATTGAGAAAATAAACAAGAGCAAAGTGTCATCTTTTCTTGATTTTAAATCATTTGTTTTAATTGGTAATTGTCATAGGTTCATATTTAAACCTCTATTTATGAAATATATTCCGTTAAGCAGTGACTGTGTAGAGAAATTGTACTATTTCTCATTCTAGCCATAGAATGAGAATGCCTTAACATTTGCTTTAATATTCTTTGTGAAAATTAGACATAACAGAAAAAAAAGTAAAGGACTGTTTATTAAATTACTTCTAGTATCAGTTTTCTGATTTCTATTCTTTGGAGTTTCACTATGTTTTTTCCTTTTTTTCCTTTTTTTTTTTGTGGTGTTGGGGCTCAACCCTCTGGTCTTATGCATGCTAGGCAGACACTCTACCACTGAGCCACATTCCCAGCCCCTCTCAATTTGTTCTCTAAGAAATAAAATACTTGAGAGGTAGTTAGAGCCTTCAGCATTTTTACTATTTATTATTCCACACCATTTTACACCAAGGAAGACATTATCTTATATTATTTGCTTCTCATTCTCATACTTGTTTTTATACTTTTATTATAAATATATGAATACACAAAATATGAAATAAATGTATATACATACATTTCCATCTCTAGATTCTTATTTTTATTGGAGCTAATGAATTTTAACTTTTTTAAAAATTGATTATTCCTCTGTGATTACACTGCTGTTGAAGTATTATCTTTTTGGTGGACAAATGGAAAGTTTCCACTATGTTGCTTTACAAGAGCTCTTGTACTGAGTGGTCATTTGCATGATACCTTTTCATGTATGGATGGAATTTTCTGAGTTTTATACCTATGTGTGTAATTGCTAAGTTTTCAATATATGCATATTAAACTTTACCATGTATTGACAAATTTCTATCAAAAGAACCAATTTATAGTCCAACTAGTAGTCTGTAAACACTTTCAGTGGGTAAAAAATTAATGTCAATTTGTCTAATGCAACTCAATGTAACTAATGACATTTATTTAAAAATCTCTTGGAATTAATTTTCTTACCTTTGAGTGAGTTTCACTAGCTACTAATTAGTTATTAATTTGATTAAAATGATTTTTTAAGAAAATAATAGTCCACAGATTTTAAAATTATGAGAATAAATTCCTGTTTTTTAAGCCATTCAATCTGCAGCATTTTGTTTAAGGCAGTTGTTTAATTATGTATGTTTTATAATTGCCATATAATTTATTCTTGTCCCATAAATTATGTAGGTCTATGTTTTGTTTCATTGCATTATTCAACAGGCACTAGTTTAACAGAGTTGAGTCACTTGCTACCCTTCATCAGAGCATGGTTTCATAATTGGTTTCTACAAAGTCACTCACTCAATTTGAAACCATTTATATTTATTGCACTCTTTTATTCCACATCCAACCCGCCTTCATTCCTTACTATAAGCACCTGCTTTAGTAGATTTGATTCATACCATTTCTATAAACTCATCCTCATAAAATAAACATTGAACCATTTATTTCAACAATTGTAATTGTTTAAATTGTGAAAAAATTTTAATCTTTAATCTACACATTTAAAGCCTCTGAAAATGCTCCTAAGGGTGTACAGATACTGAAGAAATATCTATTAAAGAAAATATAACAGAGTTCATTAAGGTAAGAGAGTCTGTGTTCTTTTAACCAGGTTCTACTCTTTCCTGCACTTCTGCAGCTGAGGAAAATAGTAACACTCCTTCAGAATGGTGCAGCCAAAAGACAAGGTTCTCATTCCTGGAGGTGCTAGCCAGAGGGCTATATTCCTGGAAGAGGAGTAAATGTCAACATTTTTTCTTCCTGTTCTTGTTACCTGTTAAACTAAGTAAGCCAAAGCAGCCAAGAGGTGGGGTTTTCCTCCTTCCATGGGACTGCACTCATGGGACAGAGGCTCATGAGTTGTAGAGTTTTGTTAATTATAAATCACTATGCTATAAATCTTGTTTTGTTTCCTGACTTTTAACGTTCATCCATGTTGCTCTGTGCATACTAGTTTTGCTTTCTAAGCTAGTTATCCATGGTCCACGTTTACTAACAATATTTAGCTATTCTTCTAGCTATGAATTTCCAATTTCCCTGTAACCCTTCTTACAAAGAGCATCATCACAATGCGCACCATGCAAGTTTGTACCCAAACCCATATGTGGGGATAATCTTTTGATTTTTTAAAGATCACTTTTCACTGGAAGTCCTAATCATACCTCAAACGTCTCATTTTTGATAGAAAGTGGTATTCTTGGTTGAATCTGAGTTAGGCAAGCAGTACTTTCGTGGATTTTGAAAGTGCATATCATGACTTCAACAGCAGGTTTCATCTCTTAAAGAGAGCATTAAATACATAGACCCCTAATCCACAAAGCCTATCTTAGCACGAATTCTTCATACAGACCTACAAAATCACCTTGAACTTAAATTTTGGCCTTCTTTGTTTCTTAATACATTAATTCTTTCTTTTGGATTTTTTTTTTCTTTTTTAAGTTTTATAATTTAACCAACACTTCTTCCTGTAATGACAGAAGGGCACTGTGTGCATCACCTGAGTTTGTCATTTGGCTAAAAGTTCTCCAAGCATTGCTTTTCAAAGTTTAATGCCTTTACATTGTTGGCAGTTGAGAATTTTGACTAATGAGAACATATGGTGCTGTCAGTACAACAATAGCATGCTATTTAGAATAAAATCAATTATCTATCAAAATTAATCATGTATCCTTTCAAACAGAATATGCACTACATGGCTTAGAATACAATGTGAAATGCACCTCCTGGAGCTGCAAAATGTGGCAGGATAGCAGACAGCATCATCACATCATCACGGACTGGACACCCATTGGCAAAACAGAAAATACTCATGACAAGCAAACATTTCATGAATGCTTTTTTCCTTGTGATCAACTGGATCCATATAAATCAGAAACAAATATTATATTAGAGCTTTGAGACAAAGTAATGAGATTTTTTTGTCATCACTGACGTTATTTTTGGTTTCTGTTTCTTATTTTCTTCATTCTAAAGTAAAATTAGAATGTCAAACATTTCAAAAAGAAGTAGTCCACATTATATGCCACATACCCTAGCAGGTTCATTGTTGCTTTGATGACATATTTATTGTAAATATAACTTCTGACATATATTTTAGAGAATGAGAGGTTAGAAGAAGTAGTTAAATAAAAAAAAATTCTTCATTGTTCTGTAGGAATTCTCTGAAAAAGTTTTAACATCAATATTATTTTAATAATTTTATTTTTGCCAGTAGTTGTTACTAGTAAGTAGAGTTAGAGGAAGCAGAAATAGAAGAAAACTATAAATATGATAAGATCATTGACTTTCAGTGCTGCATTTAGATTTGTTGAGGGTAAGGAAAGAAAACTATAGATGATTTTTATGTCTGTGAAAGTGTTTGGGAGGTTCATTACTATATTTTAAAATTTGACTACAGAATAAAACCTTTGTGTTTGTTGTAATTCACAGAAGAGGTATGGGGGAAGAAATGATAGTAAAATGAACCAGACACTACCTCATGGACATGTATGACTGCATGACCAATGTGATCCTGCAATATGTATAATCAGAAAAATGAGAGACTACACTCTATGTATGATCTATCAACATGTAAAAATATATTCTGCTGTCATCTGCAACTAATTAGAACAAATAAAATTTAAAAGTTTTATAAAGAAGAAATATTTTTACTCAGTTGAAACTATGTGCCTTAAATTTGTTTAAAATGATTTGAGATCTTTGTAATTCTAGATAAACAAAGTATTATTTAGAATTTAAATACTTAAGATCTAAAATATTCAAAATAAAACTTGGCTGTATTCATTCAAAATAAAACTTGGCTGTATCTGAAAGACATTGATACAGATTAGCGAATTAAGCTTTAACAATACCAATCATGCTGAAAAATATGTATTGAAGGACATCCTCAGAATAGCAGGA
The DNA here is from genome assembly GCA_020662805.1 of Glaucomys volans. Taxonomy (NCBI): domain Eukaryota; kingdom Metazoa; phylum Chordata; class Mammalia; order Rodentia; family Sciuridae; genus Glaucomys; species Glaucomys volans. Next base: position 147,346 of record JAJEJO010004596.1, on the reverse strand, counting down.
TTTAAAGATTAGAGAATGATTGGGTTTCTGTGAATTTGGATAGCAGGATTTTATTTGTGGTTGAGGAATTATGGCAAAACTTAAAATGAAATCATTCATTAAGAACTAGTTCTGAAATACGAACAAAGGACAGACAGTTAGAGTGGCTAGATGAAGGGATCCAGTCGGATTGGTCAGGAAGATGGCAGCGGATTCAAAGGACATGGAATGTTAATACCTTTAGGACACTTCCCCTCCTCTTCACTGTGGCCAAAGTCACCTGCCTCCAGGGAATCATTCCTCCCAGCAAGGTGTTGTTAATGAATACCCTCTGCACAGCTCCGTTCCTGTCTTTCTGGGCATGTGTGAAAAACAGAACATAGAAACCCATGGAAGGCTCTTTTTGGCTACATGGGAAGGATGGGAAGAGGGGGCACTGGAGAAGAAAGAAACCTGGAAACTGTAAGAGGGTAAGATATACCCTCTCCCATGGATACCAGTTCTGGATCCCCTTTCTCCCCTGGGGAAGAATTCTGTTCTGTTCTATCCTTTTTTCTTTTCTTTTTTTTATTTTTATTTTTTGGAATTCATAAAGATTATTTTATTTAAAAATTTTTTTTAAAATTTATTCTAATTAGTTATGCATGACAATAGAATTCATTTGTACATTTTGATAAGTCATACATAAATGGAGGGTAATTTTCACTTTTCTAATTGTACATTTTGTAGGATCACATCAGTCATAAATAAAACTTCTCTTTTGCCCTGGTCTCAGCATTTCTCAGGTGATCAATCTTTGACACAGGGGGAACTGGGCCCGATCCTGATTTTCAAGACCATGTCAGTTCTAAAACAGGTGTGGTGGCACACATGCAAGACTGTAATAACTGTGACTCTGGAGGCTGAAGCAGGAGGATTGCAATTTGAGGCCAGACTCAGCAATTTAGCAAGGCCTCAAGCCACCCTGTTGCAGAATAAAAAATAAAAAAGTTTGGGGATGTTGCTCAGTGGTTAAATGCCCCTGAGTTCAATCCGTGGTAGCAAAACAAAACAAAACAAAAAACAAACAACAACAAAGAACTAGTTCTATACAAATAAGAATTTTCACGAACCTATAAATAGTGGAAAGAAAAATACCTTATCCCCAAATTTGATATCTAGAATGGTATTTAATTTTAAAATGAAAACAATATAGGAAAAATTAATTGGGCAATGCTAGGACAAATAAGTGTAGATTTTAGATGTTTAAAATATACCCACGTAGGGTATAATAAAGAGTATGTGTGTATGAATAAACTGTTGGAACATTAGTGGTCAGCTCTTTGCTGTTTTTGTGGGAACATGAGTAGTAGACTCAGTAGGTACCATGGGATCATATGATAAAATCTGCAGCTCTGAAGCTTGTTGGTTACTCAGCTATCTCCAAGAAGTGTACTCTGTCCCCATGTCAAGACTCCCAGGGGACAATATTTGATTATCATAATAGTTTAAAAAAAAGTTTGTTTTATTTCCATGTCAATTAACATGTTTCTTTCTTTAAGATAACTTTGGTGTTTTTGTGGATAGGGTGGAGAAGAACTTTTTAGTATTTTTGACTATAAAAACATGGACCCACGTCAGCCTGGTAGACCTTGGTGTTAGTTATCCCTTCACTCTTCACTCTTTCATGCTCAGTTACATTTACCTTTTATTGTTCTTATTTGTTTATTACTTAGTCATTAAATTAAGATTTCTTGCTTTCATGAAAATCAAGATCTTACTTCAAGGAAAAAATAAGATGCTCTTAAAGTAAGTTTGCCATTCCTCAGTGCCTGTAAACATTTACTTAAGTGTCTTTAAATAAAGCAACCTCATGAAAAGGTCTAAACAAACATAATACTAAAGTAGATTTGATCCTTTAAAGGAAGAGTATAGCAACTATATTTTACCTGATCCTACTTGTAAATTTCCTTTCTAATATCTTCTGATTTTATAATGTTTATTCTCTTAATAATATGATTTTACTAGTTGTTACAGAACTGTTAATGAAATACAAATCTCAATTCTTTTTCCAGCTTATTTTGACTCTTTTTTCCTTATTCTTTATTCTTTTTTATTTAGAACAATATATATCAATCCCACCATTTTATAATTTTATGAAACAATTATTACAATAATTTCTAAATAAAATTTAATAGGCTATATAAAAATCTGTTTAGATTAGGAAAAATATAACATAGTGTCTGAGGGAAACATTAGATCCAGTAACATCAACATCGGGGAAATTTAACTATTAAGGACTGTAATAAATTTGAATACTTAAAACCATAGAAAGAGGAGATTCAAGATGGCGGGCTAGAGGAAGGCGGCATTCCTACTTGCTCCGTGGTTTGTACTTGCTCAGGATTCGAACAGCAGGAATATTACTCTCAATAAGATTTTATATTCAAATTACATCTAAGAGGACCCCAGCCTCCGCTCCAGAACCAACTCTGCCAGGCCAGGCTCAGGACCCCAGCAGCCACTCCAGAATCACCATCGCTGGGCCAGGTTCAGGCCTGACTCCCAGGCAGCCCCTGCTGTAAAGGCATACCCGCCAAGCCATCGGGCCGCCATATCCAGCTCCAAGCCCAGGCCTGCACCCTGTACCTTGTGTAGTCTCAAGCCTGCACCCACACTGTTGCTGATCATCTAACAACAACAGGTTACCTTTGCCCTCAAACATTGATTATCCCTGACCTGGAGGCAGTGGGACAGCACGCTTCTTGGGACACAGCATTACCAACTACCTGACGGGCATCAGTCTACTGAACAATAGGAGGTTTGAATAGTACAATATAATTTTACTGCAGAACTTTCTCTTTTTCATTTGTCTAAATAGTAATATTATGATTATTCCTAATACACTTACTACATTCAAACTTCTTTCTTATTAATATCCTTATTATTCTATCACTCTCTAATATAACTGTGTCCTTGGAGACTCATTCTCTTTTCTCAAGCTAAAAACTTATTTCCTTTAATTCCGCTCTCACTATTCCTTCCACATAGTAACTCTACAGACTCACTTCCTATCTCATTAATGATATTAATTATCTTCTAAACCCCTCAGCATCTTCTTTTTACACTATTTGAAATTGTGGTCCTTATTGCAAATCTATCGATTATGCAGTGGATAATTTGAACTCATTTCTGTATACTATAACTCAGTAAATATCTAAATAGGTTCTATATGGTTTAAGGACACATATTGTTTAAATGGAGTACTGCTAATAATAATCTCTTCAAGGTGAGGTATTGGAAATCTGCACCGACGCTCTAAGTCTTTACAGGGAAATTGCAATCCCTCTGATTCGCACTACTAGAAGGGAAGATACACAAGCAACTTGAGAAAACATGGGAAGAAAGCATCCCAAACAAACCTCGATAATATATCAAGAGAACCCAAAGACAGCATGTTAGAAGGAATGTCAGAAAGGGAGTTCAGAAGGTTCATAATTAAAATGATCCGAGAAGAGAATGATGTAATGAGAGAGCAAATTCAGGCTATGAATAATCAGCTAATAGAGAAATTGCAGGAAACAAAAGATCATTTCAATAAAGAGATATAAGTTCTGAAAAACAAAACAAAACAAACAAACAGAAATCCTTGAAGGAAACAAGGAAATGAAGGAAACAATAAGTCAAGTGAAAAACTCAATACAAAGCATAATTAACAGAATAGATCACTTGGAAGACAGATCAGACATGAAGACAAAATTTTTAATCTTGAAAACAAAGTCGAACAAACAGAAAAGATGGTAAGGAATCATGAACGGAACCTCCAAGAAATATGGGACATCATGAAAAGACCAAATTTAAGAATTATTGGGATTGAGGAAGGCACAGAGATACAAA
>JAJEJO010004596.1:116767-133491 GCA_020662805.1 Glaucomys volans | reverse complement strand
AGCTTACAAATGGTGATTGGCTACTTTATGTTATATAAGCTCTGCAATAACATTTGAGCCTGCGTCCACGGCATGGTGTGTTGGAGGAGTCTGCATCAAGAACCTGACTCCTGGTCTAGAGGGAGTGCTCCTGGTATAGTATACTCGCCTTTGCACTCGTCATCTTTACTCCCACAGGTCACTCCATTAGTTATTACAACACATTTAAGCAAATATTAATACATATTCTTTGTTCTTTCTTATACGAAGTTGTAATGGCTAACATTTTTAAATGATTAGTACATAACTAATAGTCTTAATAAATGAATGTTTCAAATCTAGAGATAGGTACTATACATTCCCATTGATTAAAGAAACTGAAATATAGAAAAATTTTAGCAAATTTGCTTAAAATAGCACTTGTAAGTATGGGAGCTGGAATTTGAACCCAAGAAGTTTTTGTCTCAGTTTGAAATCTTAATTAATTTACCCCATCACCAAGAATTATAGAAGAATGTCTTGGATGAGTGTTTAAAACTTACAGTAGATGTGGTGATTGAACTTCCATCATATCAGTGCTCATTGACAGAAAAGTGTACAGTGAATTGAAAAGTAAACACCTGACAATGTCTCCATTTATTTTATGTTTTTATGAAAAATAAAAAAAATACTGAAGGAATTACCAAATTGGCTCTGTTTTCTATTCTAGCTTTGTGCAACTCTGTGATCTTGATCAAAATACTTAATTTTAATAAATGTAGATTTCCTGATCTGGACCAAAGGGAAAATCACATCACATGCCCACCTCATAGTGGATATGTTTTGCAAGCTTAAAGGTGCTCATTCATGTGTATGCTGCATAGTCTAGAGCCTATCCTAATCTAAGTGCTTAATGTATGTTCAAGTTCTCATCTTTATTATCAATAGTACATGATTAACTAATTATTCTTTGGAAAATAAGGGTCTAATTACTTACGACAAGTGAAACTGTATCACTGTCATTAGATCATTGAATTGGATGATGTGTCCACAGGAATATCATAATTGAATAAAATGTCATGTTATCTCTTCAATGTGCTCTTAAATTATCAGTTATGTGGGTCATTGCAATCCCATAGGTATAAATTGCCTTGGTAAAAACTGACAACACTAGATGGAATTATGGATATGGATTTTTCCCTTTCTGGTCTTAACAGTGGACAATAATGCATAATATAAGGCACCAGAGGAATCTGAAGAATTTTGGTTCTTCAAATATTTGTAGAATGATATTTCACTGTGTGTGCTCCAAACCAACTTATTTTTAGGTTGGATGCTATGATTGGTGCCACCTTTGGCTTCCTCAAGGCTTAGCTTCTGACTAGGAACTTGAGAATTATAGTTAAAAAGTATATAATATAAAGAATCCTTTACAATTGTGGACTTTTTGAGGAGAGAAACAGTGTTTTATTCTTTTTTCAACTCTGACACAGAGTAAATAAAATTAAAAAGGTTATTAAAAGAATTTTTAAACTACAGAGTTTTTCTTAAGTATAGTCAGGAAGTGTGGATAATAAAATTCAATAAGTGCTTAACACTTCATATGGCAATTTTTGGATGCAATTAAAATAAAATTCTGAGATATGATTAACTGCAAAATGACTATCATAAAATGCAGTATTTTATTTCCTATTGGGATTGGCAAATCACTTTCTAGCTTAAATGGTTAGGAATATTGTGACATTTGAATTTGTGCTCCCTTAGGAAAAAGAAGTCTAATAGATAGGAGAGCTATGTATATATTTGGGCATTTTTTTTTCATGCCAGAATATCAAAGAAGACTATTAATTATAGGAATATTTTTATCTCCCTAAATTTAAATTTTGAAAATATGAATTTGTACAATTATCCCTACTAAAGTTGAGCATAAATCTACTACTAAGTAGATTGAAGCCAAATATTTATTCTAGAGAAAATTCATGTTCTATAATCAAAGATAATCCTAAAGTTAATTAATATATAATTCTGGGGAACTGAAAATATCTTAGGGAAAGTTCCATTAAAAGTAAGCTATTTTCAACTTTTGACAAAAAGGCATAGGAAATCCATTTCATAAATTTTGACTATAGTTCCCTAAATCAGTCTTTCTCTTTCTCTTTTCATGTCTTTCTGTTTCTTTCTTTCTCTGTGTCTCTCTTGGTGTCTCTCTACATCTTTTTAGGGTTATAAAATGTCTTTTGAAAATTACACAATGTGAAAGCAAATGGTTTACCAGTAATTACAAGGAAAGCTAAGTTACAAATAAGTACTTCATTTAGTTAAAGCACTTTATTTAAAGAAAGAGAAAAAAGAAACAGAATCACTGCAAATACAATGTCAAAACTTCTCCTTTCACTTACTAGTGATTTTTGATGGGGTCATAACATAATTAGTTGGTCCTTTTCCCACATGAATGTTTGTGATACGTGATTTGGAGGCAGAATGGTAGGGAGAAAGCATAAAGTGTTTTGACACATAAACAAATTTCACCCAGCTGTGAGGAAAGCAGATGATTTATGGGACCTGTCTTTTTCTAATTAAAAATAACCTAAAAACCTTCTGCTATTGCAAAAGACACAATGATTGGCCATCTCACAGAACTGCGAAGATGCATTGAGTTAAGGCAAGTAAAGAAACTGGCAAGGTGTCTGGCATTTATTAATTAGGCAATGTGCATAATTATAATTACAGATATTATATTGATATTTTTTATTGTTTTTGTGTTCAGTGCCTTCTCTTTGAATTTTGTTCTCAGTTCACTACTATTTTTAAGTTGTCAATTAGAAGACATGATGATTGTTTTGGCTGTTCTCATACTCCCTGTACCATCTCTTTCTGGTCAGTAGCATGTGTATTATAAAGAACAAAGGCTTTGGTTTGTTATACACTGCGTTCTGTCTTCACAATTAATAAATTGATAAATTTGGGGAAAATATTTGACTCTTTTTTTTTTTTACCAGGAAATACAAAGATAACTTGACCTTGTCATCCCTAGTTTTCTTTTGACTCTCAGGAGAGAGGAAAACAGAAGAAAAACAATGCAGAAGTACACATTGTTATGGACTGAACCGTGTCCTCTTGGAATTCATATGTTGAAGCCATCTCATCTGTGACTTTATTTGAAATTAGGGCTTTTGAAGATGTGATTAAATTAAAAGGAAGCCAATAGGGAGGCCCTGAAACATCTTGACTATTGTACTTATCAGAGGAAAGTGGACATGTAAAAGGACATGACAGAAATACATAGGCACAGAAGGAAGACTTTGTGAAGACACAGAGTGGCCATCCTGCAAGTGAAGAAGAGCAGCCTCAAAAGGATCCAAGCCTGCTGACACCTTGATCTTGGACATATAGTTTCTAGAACTGAGAAAAAGTAAATCTCTGTTGTTTAAGCCACACAGTCTGTGATATTTGGTTATGGGAGGTTCATCAAAAAAAATACATATTCTATCATCCTCTATGTTTTTTAAAGTTCAATGATGCATTTAAGTGAAAATCACATAACATAAAATTATCCACCCACTTTAAAGAAAACTATTGGCACTTAGTAAACCCCTGATATTGTACAACCACCAATTCTGTCTGTTCAAAAATATTTCTTTCACTCCAAAAATACACCCTTTATATATTAAACAGTTTTTCTCCATTTTTGTTTTGGTTTCTTTTGCATCACTGTGACCAAAATACCTGACAAAAACAATTTCGAGGAGAAAAGTTTCAGAGGCTCAGTTCATAGCCAGCCGACTCCATAGCCTTGGGTCTAAGTGAGGCAGAACATCATGGTATAAGGGCATGGCAGAGGAACGCAGCTCAGGCCATGGCAACAGGAAGAAGAGAAGGAACTCCCCTCATCAGGGACAAAATATAAACCCCAAAGGCACATTCCCAGTGACCCACCTCCTCCAGCTATACCACACCTGCCTACAATTATCACTCAATCCACATCAGTGTATTAATTCACTGATTAGGTTAACCCTCTCAAAATGTAAGAATTTCACTTCTGAACACTCTCACATTGTCTCACTCATGAGCTTTTGAAGGGACATCTCTTATCTGAAGCATAATACCACCTCTCCTCTTATGATTCTGGTTTCAACATTAATGTAGAACTTTAATAAAATAAAATAGGTCATATGATTGATTCTTATTCCATATATTTTATAGTCTTATGTGATTATGAACCAAATATAAATCTATGAAAAGCCAATTGAAGAATGTGTGTCATTAGTTAAGAAAAGACAAGAGAGCAAGTCAGGAAGGATTTTTCTTTTCCCCATTGTCTTGACCTTCTCTTTAGTCCATTGACCCAATCACCCCATCAAATCACTGGCCACATGCTATTAAGTGGCATACAATTGAACCTCTCACTTTTGTTGCAAGCAAAATAAATATCCAGGTGTGCTGTCTGAAGCTCTGCCCTTTGGGAGGATTTATGTTCATTAATGTCCTTCATGGATGTTTCCCAAAGGGGATATGGTGTCTTACTTTCCACTTTTAGGTAGTTCCTGCTTACTGCTCACAATCATCTGCAAATTAGGCCTATTTCTTCCCCCTTATTCAACTGATTATAGACTACTTTCTAATAAGAAGATAAATGTGGGCTTAAAACAAAAGGTAATGCAAAAAATATGAGCCCATGTGCACTTTGCCTACTTGCTTATGTAATTTACCTGTGTGTTCGGGATCTCTTTGAGTACAATCTCATATATCAATCCCATTTATTGTTGTAGTGCTGTTTTGAACACTCAATCTTCTGGTTTGAATGATTAGTCATACTCAGTTCATGATGGGCAATTCAGGTCACACATGGTAACTTGGTGGCTAGCATTAGGGATTTGGTCCCTACTAGAGCCCAATAAAATAAGAAATACATTATTTATCAAAATAAGAATAGTTATCTGCAGAGGATGTTAGAGTTTTGCTCCCAAATTCTAAGGGTCTGCACTGTGATTTGTCTATGGGAGCTTGACATACCTACAAAAAGCATCTCTATTTGCCCCTGCCAGTTTAAACATCATTGGATTTATTGAATCATGTGGCCCAAGTTGCAGAATATTTTGCATAGAAGCAAGGACCTGGTGCATAATCTTCTGTTCAGGGATCTACTTAAATCTAGGAGTTTTTTGTATCATTTGGTAAGTGGGTCAGAGCAATGCACTCAAATGCGTGTGGTATATACACCATATTTTCTTGATCCATTCATGTGCTGTAGAATACCCAGGTTGGTTCTATAGCTTGGCTATTGTGAATTGAGCTGCTATAAACATTGATGTGGTTGCATTGCTGTAGTATGCTGATTTTAAGTCATTTGGGTATAAACTGGGGAGTGGGATAACTGGGTCAAATGGTAGTTCTATTCCAAATTTTATAAGGAGTCTCCATGCTAATTTCCATAGTGGTTGCACCAATTTGCTAAATGAGTGAACCCTTTTCCCCACAACTTCTCCAACATTTATTGTTACTTGTATTCTTGATAATTGCCATTTTGACTGGAGTGACATGAAATTTCATTGTCATTTTAATTTGCATTTCTCTAATTGCTTGAGATATTGAACATTTTTTATATATATTTTTGACTTTTCATATTTCTTCTTCTGTGAAGGGTCTGTTCAGTTCCTTTGCCCATTTGTTGATTAGGTTATTTATTTTTTGTTTTTAGGTTTTTTGAGTTCTTTGTATATCCTGGAGATTAATACTCTATCTGAGGTGCAGGTGTTAAAGATTTTCTCCCATTCTGAAGGCTCTCTGCTCAAATCTGAAAATTGACTGAAGTGTCATGACTTTATTTTCATGACTCAAATTAGATTTCTGTTCACTTAATCTGAAACTCTTCTGATACTACAGGACAAGTACGAGTTCAGGGTCCTGACAATTCATTTCACTTCTCGGGCTACCATAATCAAGTAGCCAATGTCAAAGGTCTTTGGGAGTCAGATTATTCTGATTAATGCCTTGACCTTGCTTTCCATAACTATGCCCACCTTCCTTTTGACATTTAAGTGCCACCCCTTGGATCCTTCCATCTCAAGATTCCATTGTCTTCCTTGCATTTAAACATCTTGATTCAGTGGCAGAAATTCCCAATGTAATTTCTTCCTACAGAAAAGACTAACAACAAATTTTCTTCAAAAATTTCAGTTCTCTTCTTACAAATATATTTCTCAAAGTCATGGTGAAAAGTGTGTTCTCCTGACCTTCCTTGACATTTTATCAGGATATGTGATCAGACCTTAGAAATCACTTTAACATTCCAAACTCTGTTTAACTTTACATATCTTCTTAGTATGTCAAGAAGTTTCTGAAATTTCACCTAAATTTAATGTAGGGTATTTTTTGAACCATGTTTTAACCTTTCCTAGCTCCTGAGCTACAATATTGAATCTAGAATGCCTTCATAACCAATAAATTAATGTTTTCCAACTTTATTTACTTTTTATTGTAAACTTAAATTTATTTTAGCTAACAGATGAAAGCAAAAAAATCATGCATACTTATGGGGTGCCAGGTAAGATTTTAATGCATGTATACATTGCATAATATTTAAATCAGGTTAAATAATCTCTGCAAATTTCTATCATTTTTTAATGGTGAAAGTCTTCAAAATTTTTCTTTATCTTTTTGAAATATTCTTTGTTATCATTATGGTACTGTACATCAGAACTTCTTGCTGCTATCCTACTATAACTTAACACTTGTGGGTCAGGCTTTCCCAGTTCCTCCTTCCTCTCTCCTTTCCCAGTCTCTAGTAAGCACCAGTTAACCATCAACTTTTATGATATCAACTTTTTTTTGTTTTTGCATTTCACACAAAAATTAGATCATGTGGTTTTTGTCTTTCTGCACCTGGCTTATTTCAATCTCCACTCATATCTATGTTGTTGTGAATGACAGAATTTCATTGTTTTTACACTGAATAGTTTTCATTTTGTATACTCCATATTTTCTTTATCTATTCATCGGTGGATGGACACTCAGGTTGTTTCCATATCTTGGTGATGTGAACAGTGCTGCAATATCATGGGAGAGCAGGTGTGTCTTTGTTACACCAATTTCATTTTCTTTGCATATGTACCCAGTAGTGGGATAACTGAATTACATGATAGGCACATTTGTAGTTTTCTGAGGGACTCTCATACTGTTTTCCACAGTGGTTCTGTGCTACATCTCCTGAAACAATATGTAGGGCTTTTCCTTTTCTCACATCCTGCTTAATTCTTAGATCTTTTGTCTCTTTGATAATTGTCATTTTTAGTGGAGTGAGGTGATATCTAACTGTGATTTTGCTTTGAATTTCCCAGATTATTAGTGATGTTGAGCATTTTTTTTTTATATCCCTGTTTGTCATTTACCTGCTTTATTTTGAGAAATGACTATTTGGGTTTATCATCCTTTTTAAAAATCTGATTATTTATTTGCTATTAACACTACTAATTCCTTATATAGTCTGAATGTTAACCCCTTGCTTGATGCACCGCTTACAAATATTTTCTCCAATTATTTAGGTTGTCTTTCACTGTGTGGATTGTTTCCTTTGCTGAGCAGAAACTTTTCAGTTTGAGGTAATTCCATTTGTTTATTTTTGCTTCCAACCTTTATTTTCCTTGAATCAATATCTTATACCCTGTTATTCATTCTCATGCAAATTCTAAATTTTTCTGACTATATAAATTGAGAAAACATGATGCTCTTTTGAATTACGGCATATCTTTCCATGAGTCATACATGTACATCACTTTCCAGACTAGCTGAGATTTTACACTACTTTAAGTTCTAAGAGCAAAAATAGATGTTGGCAGTAGGTTCTGAAGAGATCAAGCAGGGTCTTGCTATTCAGTTTCCTCAGGGGAGGACATTACAGATCTTTCAACAAAGTATGGCTAATATCAGATAAGGCTTCTACTGCTAAAAAAAATATATATATCAGAATTTAGGGATTCAAGCTCCCAGCTTCATTAGGATATTCCCATATTATCACATCTAATTTATAGGATTCCATTTCTTCCTAGTCAATGTCCTCACTTTAACAGTAGACATTCTGCAAGGTAAGAAATTTAAGTTTCATTGCAATTGATCCACCTGAAAGATGAGATTATGTGTGGTTTTTAATAATCTCAACCCTGGGCCTATAGGACATAAGAGTGTCTTTCTAGGCAGACAAACTTTCAAATTATTTGTGTGGTGCTTGAGTTAAGAATTTAAATCCCTGAGTTTTTGCTTTTCTTTCTTCATTTTGTCAAACACGGGGGCACAAGAGATCAATTTCATTATATTTGTTAATTTGACAAAAATGTTCTAAACTATTGTTATGGTTGGGAAGTGATCTGAGTGAATCACAAGGAACTATTGTGATTAAAAGTTTGTTCTCTGGGGAGGTGCTATTGGAAAGTACTTTGGAACCTTTGGAAGGAGAGAGCCATTAGGAGGTTCTTGGATTATTGAGGAGATGCCCTCTGAAAGTAGTTCTTCAGAGGATTGTTATAAAAGCCTGAGTTTGGACCTATCCACACTCTATATGTTGCCTCCACAGTTATCTGCCATGATATGATTCAGCTAAGAACCAAGACAATGCAGTCAACATGCCCTGAACCTTCCAAATTCTGAGATAAATAAGCCTTTTCTCTTGGTAATTTAACTGTCTCAGGTATTTCATTGTAGTAGAGCAGAGCTGACTAATGAAAGGTCGCCTGGAATCTTGCTTGTTATGTTACAAGGATTTTGTCAGGAGTATCCAAAAATAATAATATTTTACATATATATATCTATATATATATATATTACATATATATATATTTCATACCTCTTTGCAACCTCAGGATGCCTTCTACTACTGGAAATAGAGTCATTAGTGTCTTTAAATTTAATTTAATTGGATAATCAACTTAAAAAATACTAGAACCAAGTCAGAAAATTTATTTGGATTCTGTTCTTCTAGAAACATCCTCAATAACAAAATTAGTTCTTCCAAGAAACATATGTGTCCAAGCGTGTGTGTGCATGTATAAAATTAATGTTAACAATATTATGTTCTATTTTTATCATGTTCTATACATACCTTACCCTAATCTTCTGTTTTCCCTTCTCTTTCCTTTTAAGAAAGATCCTTTCAACTATATACAGTTCAAAGCATTGCTGTGTCAGATATTTCCAGGGAACCTAGTTAAAGTGATATATCTCTAAAATTCATATTTTATTCATCTCTTCTGAAGAGTTGGAATTCAGATACTCTCAGAGCAACAATCTCCTACTAAGCAAGTTGCTGTTTTTCTTTACTTAAAGAGAAATATATAACATGTGTATGTTTTTCTTTTTTTTCTCAGAGTTACTACATGAGTTCCAAGTAAATTCTATAACTGAAAAGTCCCCATGTATTTGTATTGATATTCTCAGTCAAATGCAAAACTGTGATTTAAAATGTTTTGTGGAAGATATGTGACATGGGGTGGAACTGTAAGTGGATAAACACAGTTTCGCTCATGGTAAACTGGGCCTATATATCAACTGAAGTGACATTGTAAAATATTAGCTTAATTTAAGATAGAAGAGTAAATCAACCTTATTGTTGATGCCTGAGGGGTTAATGATTTCACATTTTCATTTTGATTCACTTATTTTGATCTTAAATTGTGAGACTCAATTACTATAGATAAATCCCATCTACTCTTATTGCATAATTGGTTTTTATAGAGTCCATTATCCCAATAATTATACTCTAATTGGCATAAAAATGAAATATTCTGATAAGCAACATCAGGAAATAATAACATTAATTAATAGTAATTAAATTTCCTGCAGTCCATTGTAGAGCACAGAGGTTAGAGGTGATTTTAAAAGTAAATTTATGTAGTACTTAGCAGAAAACAAACTTAATATGTGTTGTTTTATTTTTCAATTTATCCACACTAGATAAAATACATTAAACTTGTCAAGAGAGAATTTTCTTCTGACTTAAAACAATTCTAAGTGAATGCATTGACTATATTACATTAGGTTCCATGTTTTCATTCCTTCATTCAATTCAATAGGCCTAATCTATGTTGGGCATTGAGTTGAATACTGAGGGAGAAATAATTTATATAGGACACACCCTGAGCAAAAAATTCCATCAGAAATTCAAGTTGTAAGATGAAATCCCCAGTACTTAGCAGATCTGTATGCAGGATAAAATGTAGTCTCTATTGTTGGTAATAGTAAGCGTGGAAATGGGAATATCCTTCCTACCTTCATTATGTTTCATGTGGAAAGACAACAATAAGGTTGACATTCTAGTCTCCATTTACTGAACTACTCTTTGTCCCCTGAATCCCTTGGGGAAAAAGGAGTCTCTTGCCTTATTGTGTTTGAGAGACAAATTTGAGCTTATATAGCCAACCCATCTTCCTTTCCTCCTTAAATATGGCAACCTACACAGGATGTATTCAGCTCCATGCCTTCCTGCTGTGAATTTTACATGTGACAGATGCAACACCAGTAAGGAGGGACTTTTAGTTGTCAGGCATTTCCCATAAATAAGTAGGTATGACTGTCTATTCTGCAGCTCTGTTTAAGGAAACCAATTTGGCTCTGCCTCTAAGCTATGTTCTGTTATTTGACCCTCATTAATGTTTCAGATACTTATTGGGGAGTAACAAACCAGTCCAAAATTTATTGACATAAAATAAAACATTTATTTATTTTTCCTCACTATCTTTGAACTGACTGGGTTCACTTTGGCAGTTCTGATCATTTTGTTTTAGCTAAGGTCACTCATGTCTGCTGTATTGGAAGCAAATCTAAAGCAAGTTATTTGATCAAGTCTGAATTCAGTGGGGAAGGAAATCTTTAATGGGTGTAAATGTTAAGACCCATTGTTTTTTAAGGACTAACAGTTCACCACAATCTAATAGACCACTTTGTGGGCCACTAAGTTGGTTTTAAACTTGGATGAGGAAGAGGGTTGCCATAAATTAAAGTCCTGAAATAATAACTTTCTTTTTAAACATCATTCTTTCATCAGTGCTATTTTTTCCCCTGACTCTCCTCTATTTCTCAGCAATATTCTCTTATCAATTCTATTGAATTCTATTGACGATTTGAACGGTATTTTCTGTGTCCCTTTCATATCTACTCCTAATTTGAATAAATCACATATAACTCAGTATTTAATTAGTCTTCTCTGACACTAGCAAATTATATCCACATCATGGAGAGTTATTCAGTTTTACTTCCAGGGTAACTATCCCTTCTACAAGAAGTAAAAGTTCTATGTCATTAGGTATCTTTTTTTCTTTGTCATTTCTATAATGATAAAGTTTGAAATTCAAATTTTGAAGTTTAAATGTGTTGATTTCATGTTATAATTGAATGTGAAAGACTGAACAAAACTAATTTTATTTAAGTGTGCTCCATCAGGTTCCAAGTTAGTGCAATGCTTCTGACATACAGCTTTGCATCAGAATCACTAATAGGGTCACAAGTTATGCATTGATGGGTATCATTTTGTTTGATTGAGGAGAAATGATTCAAATGTAAAAAGTAAGTATGTAAGAAAATAAATGAATATATGCAAAAAGGGGGTGGACTTAATAAAGTACATGTACAATGTATTGGGAGAAAATATTGGACCGCTCACACAGAGTGGCCAATGTAGGCCTGAGAAATTGTAAAGAGCTGAGATTTTTAAATTTTCATTCAAGTTTTTGTGAAGAAGGATTCTGCAATACACAGAAACAATGAAAATAACTGAACATTTTTCAGGTGTACTTGTCAAATACGAACTAAATACTATGTGTGGGAGAGTAGATTTAAATAACACTTCTATATTGTAGAATGCATATGCTTTGTATTATTTTCCTAGCATTTGAAGAAATTTTGAATTAATATGTTCACCCTCCCTTTTTCCATGATTATGCTGAGTTTAAGGAGATGGTCAGGAGAAGATAGGGTTCAACTTGAAGTAATAGAATTGAGTAAAGATAACTGGATTCTTGGAATTCTGGAATACTACCTATAAATAAGTAATATTTGAAGTAGCTGTCTATGTTTAGCCTGAAATAAATTGAGGGAAAAGAACAAAAATGACTTTCTTAAATTTTGATAATTGTCCATGTGAAAAATTTTAAAACTATTTTATATTTTTTCTAGAAGAAAGACCAAAAGACTGGTAAATGGTCCTTACTGGGAAGTAGATTTAACCTAAATGCAACGGGCAATGGGAAGCTTTCTGGAAATTAGGATTGTTCAAGAGGAAAATCTAATTGTAGATAAGCCTACAGCTTTCTTTCATTAGAACTGTGCAAGTAGATGTAATTTTAGTAAGTATGGAAGAAATTTCTACACTGGATGAAATTTGAACTAGAACAACAAAAGTGCTTGTGGTATGAAATTTTACTGATGATTTCCTAAATTTTATTATGATTACCTTTTAAAGAGATTATTGGAGATAGGTCCAAATATAAGAATAGACAAAGAAATTAAATAGACAAAGAAATAGACAAAGAAATTAATGTTCATGCTTATGTGTTTTTATTAAACCTCTTACAGCTAGGTTTTCTGCTCATATTCTCTAGTATTGTATGTGGGTATTTCTCTCTGATTTTTCCACAATGTCACTGAAAACTAAATGGCTTGTTTTAAAGTTTCCAGGCACTTTCTACCTATAACTCAATTCTTTTAGCCCATAATTGCATTCTCTTCCACATATTCTGTCTAACAAACTCCTATGGATCCAATCCAGAAACAATGCACTGCCTTCTGGGATTCAGCAGGACATCGATCGTAACTTCTTCCTTTCTGATCCCCTAGCATTCCAGTAAGTCCTACAAAGGAAGCATGCACGAATAACTGTTATTTTTCTGCCTACATTTGCATATTTCAACTTAGATTCTTATCATAAGGAAGAAAATATATCTATAATTTGTTAGTCCCAATACCTTGCCTGATGTCTGATATACTCATTTGAGAAGAATTCACAATGTGTTTGTTTAATGAACATTAATCTTTCACCTTGAACTGTCATTGAAGGATATGTGACAAAGGATAGAATTATAGCAACTCCAATAAATATCCTTCTCATATATAGTACCTGCTATAGACCAGAAGCTAGTTTAGCAGTATGCACTGAATATGGGCCACAGACCACTTGGTTTCATTTGTTTTGTTTTGGATGTGCACATATTTTTAAACTGCACCTATTACTGACATTTGAAATGGTATTTCATAAAATGTGAATCTGATTTATCTTTGGAAACAATCAAATGATTGTCCTTGTATTTCATTAGACCTTCTCATTCAGAACAGACAAGTGTTTTTTGATTTGCCGTACTTCTCACCATTCCCTATTATCTTATGGTCACTAGAGCTAAGAGACCAGGTAAGATTTATCAGTCTATAATTGGGAACATAATATTCATTTTGTTTTTAGTGCTATTCATCATTTGGGTTTGAAATTCTTGTTAGAGATAGTTCTTAAGGTAAATCTGGAGCTCCCCTCTTTGATATAATGACTAAATGTACCCCATATGTCTACATTAGGGCTAGAACTTGTATATTTTAGAAGAACAATATCAAGGAGTTTATAGTGACAGAGTGAGAGAAGTCTGTAATGAATGAAATTTATTAGCAATGCTATTTATTTCCAGTCATGAAACTTTCCTTTGTTTTACAGGTATGCTAACATAAGTGATCATCCATATCCCATTCTTAACTCAAATGCCACTAGTTAATCTATAATATTTAGACTACCAGATACTAATATGTACTCAAACAGTGGAATAATCAGTGGAGAGTATAGATTTGTTAAGGAAAAATCAATGGAAAAAATATGTTACAGTGTTTAGTTAAATAGGATCTTGTATCAGAATTCTAGCTCTAATAAAGCTTGATGGCTCTAGGGTCTTTCAATCTCTTTGTGTCTCAGTTTACTCCTCTGGGTGTACTATGTTAACTTCTTGGTGTTTTTGAGAGCTAAATAAGAACTCTTAGAAAAATGTAAGACTCAGCAAAATAACTTGGTAGATATTACATATCTATTTCTATATCTACCTATTTATCATCTATCTAAAGGTTGGAACTAGATAGGTGATATTCATTGATCTGGTTTAATTTCAACCCTTCTTAGCAAAAGTATTAAAATAACAAATATTGATGTGGTACATTCTTTAAAATCAATAAACCAAATGATAATACCAATTGCTACAGATTTAATAAGTTCAATATTTATAGACAGTTACATTTCAGGGTAAGTTACTTAGATTTTGGTGTTTAATAAGCATAAAGAAATTTCAAATGAACTTGTTAAATCTCAAAATACACATGGCAGAGTATCATTTCTAACTTTCAGAAGGAATTACTATGATTGCCTCTCAATCAATCTATGTGTACAAATGCCTGAGGAATGACGGTTCTTGAGTATTAGTGAAGTTACAATAGTAATCTTCACAGTTATCAGCAAACAGCTTCCGAGAACTCACTTCTTAGGTTACCATGAGAAATACTATATTTCTCATTTTCTTTAGCCTGAAAAGGGCAATTGGACTGAGTGTTACCTGGAAATTTCTCTCATTAACTTGGAATTATTTTTTCTTATTTTGTTTTCTCTTTCCACACTATTAAATTTTCTTTTGTATGAAAACCTGAGGTGAAAAGTAATTTTGTTTGAACAGTGGCACAAGTTAGAAATCTGCTACCTAATCTAATAGTCTATATCCTGCTCCAGATACTATCTGCACAATTCGGGGAGGGAGTGAGGGGGTTGGCAAAGGACATGCCAAATGATTTCGAGTGGAGTTAATGGCCAGAGATAGAATATCATAAATTTTCTGTTACTTGATTTTGTGAGTAATTTAGATGTGCTCTGAGATTATATTTCTTTTTTAAAAAAACCTTTGGTTAATTTAGTAACATAATTATTTTTCAAACTGTGAACTTTACCAATGAAATCTTGCATTTTCTTTTGGAAAAATTTTGCAGGGTTATGTCACTTAGACAGGCTGTTAAAAATTTGAATGTCATAAAATTTTCTGTCCAAACTGGGACACTGATGAAAATGACATGAAGCACTCAATAATTTCAAAAGGATTGTAGAGTAAATCATACTACTCATGCAAACTAATGTGAAAAGATATACTGATCACAGGACACCTACTACTAATTTTCTCTCTAAACTAACCTATGTGGGTCCACACCTGAGCTGTGAAATAATTCCTAAAAGTTGCTTTTCTGTGACATGGTTTAATGAGCTTCTATTTAAAGAAAAACAGAAAAAAGCAGAAAGAAAAGTGTTATTTTAATTTGATATTTGATTTCCAAATCATAATTCTATATATTTAAGGGGTACAATATGATATTTTGATATGTTATACAATGTGGTAGGATGAAATCAAGGTAATTAGCATATATGTCATCTCACCTTTTATTTTTAAGTCAAGGCACTTGAAATCTACTCTCCTAGTTTTCTGTAACATATAATACATTACTTTTTTACTACAGTCACTCTGCATACATACATAATGGAATACCTTTCGGTTAAAAAAAAAAAAGAGGGGAAGTCCTGTTATTTGCGACAACATGAAAGAATGTGAAGGTCATTATTAAATAAGTCAGGCATAAAAAGAAAAATGTACCAGGAATTCACTTATATCAGGAATCTAATATAGTTTAACTTATAGAAGAGCAGAATAATGTTTACCAGAGACTACAGGGGCTGGGGAGAGAGGTAATGAGTTGTTGATCAACAGGTACAAAGTTTTGGATAAATTGGCAGGATACATTTTAAGTCTACAGGGTTTGAAAGTGAAGATGAGAGTGAGGATGATTATTTTTCTTCCAACAGCAAAGTCATTGTTACAGGAGTCTAACTGAGATCTTAGACTCAATCTGGACCTTGTTCCTTGTTTGATGTCCAATAACATTTCATAATCCTGCAACAGTTGATCTGAGGCTAATACAAATTTATCCTTCCTGACTAGCACACAATATCAATTTACACACAATTTTAATCCACTGACTTTTAGGCGAATCATACCAGGTATTGCAATATGTGTGTGTATACATGCATGCACACATGCACCTGCACACACGTACATACATATACAAATATGTATATATGCATATCTATTAGTGTACTTGTCAATTTGCTCCATTGATAGATAAAACTCTGTATCCAAGAATGAATAAAAACATCCTTGCCATGGTTTCTTCTAAGTAGAGTTTCTTGTTTTTATTTTGCTCAGGAATCTCATGATTCTATTTCTAGAAATTCTGTTTCAGAAGTTATTGGGAAGGATCCAAGAACTCTGATAGTTTCACAATGCCTCTGTTGATTTCCACATAGGTGGGTTATGGTTGGTTGTGTTGTGGAACTACTGTGCAACAGATCTTAAGAAAGAAGAATGCATGCATACAGGTAAGCTTCCCACAAGTTATCCCGCATCATTTCCTAAATACAGTTTTTAATAATACAACCAACAAAGCTTAATAGACTCTTGAGTCCATTCATACACACAGCAATTATTTATTAAGAATGCTGCTGGATGCTGCCAATTAAATAATAAACAGGAAAAACAGATGCTTTTTCTTTAACAATCTTGTGGAATGGCCAGGCACTGTGACCCAGTCCTATAATACCATTGGCTTGGAAGACTGAGGCAGGAGAATCTCAAGGTCAAAGCCAGACTCAGAAACTTGGTGAGACCCTGTCTTAAAATAAAATAAAATAAAATAAAATAAAATAAAATAAAATAAAATAAAAT
>JAJEJO010004596.1:99995-116757 GCA_020662805.1 Glaucomys volans | reverse complement strand
ATAAAATAAAATAAAATAAAATAAAATAAAATAAAATAAAATAAAATGGCTGGGGATATGGCTCAGTGGTTAAGTGCCCTGGGTTTGATCCTGGTAATAAAAAAAGAAAAAAAGAAAAAAAAATTAGTGGGATGGACATCTCAGGCAAAAATCAAAGGATTATGATAGAACATGCAAAGTGGTTTGGAAGCCCCACAAGTATTCTTAACCAAACAGGAAATTCAGGGAAGTGTTGAGAGAGAAAGTGTAATGTAAATTAAAAACCAAAGATTAATATGATCTAGCTAGATAAAAGGAAAATAAAGGAGAAAAATGGTTAGGCAATCTAAGCCAGTTTAAGAAACCAAATCATTCTACTTCATGGAGCACAATTCTTGTAGAGATGTGGGGAAGCAAGTGGTTTAGGGGAGTGGGAGTTGATGGTAAGAGATGTGACCCCTTTGAGAAGATTTCATAGGATCTTGGAATGACTTATAATCAATGTCACCAAGCTTCAAATTCAGTCATAATTGTTATTCTCAACAACTTTCATTCAGTCCAAAGTCCTCATAAATAAAATTGGTACTAAATAATATCTTTTGATTCATGTTTCCTTTGTTTCTGAATGATATCTGAGGTTTTTCTAATGCTTAGGAATACTTCAGTAATCATCAGGATTGCTAAAATATTTAATATATTTTGTGTACTTTGCCATACTAGTCTTTTGGTCTGTGTGTCTCACTCTCTCTCTATGCTTAAATAGCAGTTTTTTTAAATTCATCAAGGAGGGTGTCTAAATTCAGATAAAATGCCCTCTGCCTATTTTTGTCAATAGTTGGTTTTATTGCAGGTCTACTGCTTCTAATTGCATGAATTCCTCTTTGCTGTTTTCTTATTAAGGATAAACGCAACTGATGAGTTCAATACCCCAGTTGCTTTAAAGTCATCATTAATTTAATGTCACTCACTCTTCATTTATTAGTAGTCCTAATTTCTCATCAACCCTGAAATATTTGGATGAGCTGACCTATAGAATTTGATCCCAGTTGCAAAGCATTAATTAATCTAACTCTCTGACTGCCCTTATGTTTCCCTGACAGCTTTAATGTTGAAACAGTCAGTACTGGAAATTTTTATCTCCTTCACTTACAAGATTGCCTTCTTAGGTGTGTAGAATTTGGAAAGAAACCTTTAGAAAAGTGATGTGTAAACCATACCAGAATGCAAAGGAAAATATTTCAAATTTTTATATCAAAATATTTATGAAAATCAAATTTCAGTTTTTACTAAAGCTATCAAGTAATTTGGAGATATATATTAGAGGCCATTCCAAAATATTTATTTACAAATTAATTCTTTCTGGGTTTTGAATCATGGATGTAAATTTAAGCCCTGCTATCAAATCATTTTTTTCATAACCAATAATCTTAAGGCATTCCAGTATTATCTTATTTTGTAAAAACAACAGTATAATTTTTAAAAACCTTTGCATAGTTTATACTCTAGAAACAACTAAGCATGCTCTGTCATGAAGTGATGTTCTATTAACAGAATTTTATCAGATTTACCATCTAGCTTTCCAGAAGCACACACCTGTCATTTTTGGTAGTCTCTTCTTTCCTTTGAGCTTTTAGCCCAGAACTGGATTGTGAATATCATTCATTTTTCACTCTAGTTTAGCACACTGAATAGATTTGAACCTCTCTTGGGAACATCAGGAAAACTAAGGTCACACACCGTGTTCTTCTTTCATTCTCCTGTACAATATATAAATAAGACTCAAGAAATATGTTTGAAATGAAGTTCAATCATCAGGACAAAGAAATCATCAAGGGGCTTTTTTTTAGGGTATTTAAGAGGCTTCAAGAATTTGCGTAATGAAGTTGAAATTTAGGCCTAATAACTACTGGTAAAAAAATACTTAATATTTGTTCTACAAATTCACTAGTACAGAAGGAAGCACATTAATCCAAAAAAAATGACTTGGGATAAACAAATTATCTTAATCATATATTAAATAAGGGATTTTTATGATCATTATTGAAACTGGCATTGGATTGCTCAGAATGTTAGAACTAGTATTAAATTTAAATTATTTATATCTTGTTGCAGATGGTCTAATTAACAAATTTAGAACACAAACTGCAATGGGAGAACAGGTCCACAAATGAAAAAATTATCTAGTCTACAATCTAAGGAAGCATATTGATGTGCTTATTGAATTTAAAAGATACTCAATACTGATTATTTAGTATCTCTGCGGTTTTGAAACGTAAGTGATGTGATGAACAGAGTTAAGATGTAAGTCTCTTTGCATTCCATTTGATAGGGGACTAGAAATTGTTTTATTTTTTAGTCTAAATATAGTACCTGGGAAAATAATGTATTGTTCCAACTAGTTGCGTGTAGAAAAAAATATGCAAAACAACTGAGGAATAGTTGGATGAAGAAGGAGATCATATGATAAAAAATAATAAAGGAATGATAGAAATATACAGGAAATTTCTAGGCTTTTTTCCATTGAGTTGTATACATAAGGTAAAGTCATTAGACATGAACTTTTCATATTATTTGACTCTTTCATTTCAAGAAAGAGTTCAAAGTTTTCTCTTTTAGATAGTTGATATATGAGTGCATTTAATAGAATCTGATATAAACAGATACTGTAAAAACATAGACAAAATGTAAAAAAAGCCAACTGTGAATAGAGTCTCACTCACCACCAAAGTAAAAGCCTTTCATCTTAATTGGTTGATTGCATCGAGTTCTTCATTACCTACTCATCACTACTTATACTCAAGCGATAGGAAATCAAGCCTTCTCTCAAACTCTGTCTAAATACTCCCTTCTAATCAAAATCAAAACAGCAGACAACACCATGTTATCCCTCCCAACTGAATGACCCTTATGGCGTTTGCTCTTATCTACTTCTTTTTTTGTTCTGGTTGTTTGGTGGTATTTTATACTTTTGCTTATTAAGTAATATCTCCTTGCTTCTAAATTTCTTCAGTTCCCTTAGAATTATCAGATATGACCGACACTTAGAAAAACTGTTTCAAGTCTGCCTTCCAAATGCACTGATGTATGTGAAGACCATGTTAAAAAATTCATTATGAACCAAAATATTTTTCATATTGTCTTAATTAATGTATCTTGCAACAATTTTAAAAATTTGCCATCATTATTTTATGGAATAATCAGAACTTTTCCAATTATATAATTCTTAAAAATTTGCTGTAGGTATTACTTGATAAAATTTCCAATAAGGGGAAATGTTTCGAACACTGCAAAGCCCTAAAGAGCTATAAGCCTGCATGTAATGAGTTTAAATCATTTCTAAATTCTGAATTTAATGAGAAAATAAATATTGACATTGTTGCAAATAGTGAAATAGAGAATAGCGACTCCATTAAAAATATAGAACCATATTATTGGTGAGAATTGTATCTCATCAAGTGTAAGACGAGTTTTAATCTTACACTTTCAAGTATTAAAATCCTTCATAAAGTTTCTGAGAGAAATTAAAACAGTCCTTTATCCATCAGAGGTTGGGTCCTTTTATAAACAAAAAATTTCATAATTTGCAACGTAGCTCCTTGGCCCAATTTAATTGGATATTTAACTACTTAATCTGTTGTTACTATTTTTAAAGCAATTGAATGGTTGGAGGAATAGAAATCTGTGTGAATTAGTACAGTTTTCTTCTTTTCTTTAAAGATATTCTTAATACAAAGTAGTTGTCACAGCATGAATCACTTCTAATAATATTTGCAATTTGAGGAAATTGCTGACCATTGAGTAGCTGTTTCATTATCAGCAGGAATTTTAGTGGCCTTTCAATTAAAAAAGAATTAATCTAATAGCTGTGTTTTATATATCTCTTATCCACATATTTCTAAAAAAGGTTAGAATGTTCTTACAATTAATAGTAATGGTTTTAAAAAATTAGCAATGGTTTCCTTTCAAAATATCAAAGTTATGTATGAAGGGGGTGGTTAAAATACCTGTCTGCTAACTGCTTTTTCTTTTATATTATTGGCAAGAATTGAAATAAGGGTTATAATAAACTTTGAACTCATTTGGGACAAATGGTTAGAAAATCTTAGATCAGGATTAATAAGAGACACAACAAAAATACAACTGCACTTTCTTACAAACACTATAGAATTATGGATTTGGGAAAGACAATCTAACTTACACACATTCATTTCTTATAATAGCAATATATACATTTTCTCATTTTTCTATTGCATAAATTATTTAGGGATAATTCTAATAGTTGTAAAACACACTTTTGGAGAAAGTAAATAAATGTCTATTTCTTTCATCCTATTATCATAAACATCAGAAGTACAATGGAGATTTGTGTGAAAGGAACAAAACAAAAAAATTCTTAGACACTGTTACCAAATTCAACAATTTGATTTATAGATCCATGTCTGTGTATCTCCACACAGCCTCCCATCATAATCTTTTAAAAAATTTATGTTAGATCAACTGGGGTTGTGGCCCAGTGTTAGAGTTCTTGCCTAGCACTTGTGAGGCACTGGGTTTGATCCTCAGCATCACATAAAAAAAATAAATAAAATTATAATAAATACTAAATTAAATTATGTGTTTTCAAGAGCTAGGAGAATGAGCAAGCTGCCAAATGTCAAGGTTGTCAGTTAGGGCAACAAGTCAAACTGAGAACAGTCAAACCTCTATTTATCTACTGCAATATAGTTTTACTAAGGAGCCAGAACAAAGGGGCCCACTCCCATGAAGTTCTGTTTTTCCTTCATGGAATAGCACCAGGTGAGGGTTGTAGTTCAGCAGAGTTGCATAGAACAGACATTTGACCTCCAAAAAAAGTTCTTGATTTTAATGTAGCCACGGACCAGAAATTGAGAAAGGAGAAGAAAATTATATTCACAGATGCTGGATGAGGAGGTCTTTACAGAAGTAGCTGAGAATTGCCTTGACTTAAGATTTCCCTAAAAGCAGTACTCAGAACAGAGGTACATTATCCACATATGCAGATCTGCCTAAGACCGTGGTTAACTGGAATAGCTGACAGCTGAGTCCTTGAATGCTGTGCCCTTCAGGAACTAAAGTTCTTCCTATGCACCAGGATTGGGGTAGGAGGGCAGTTTTCCCCAGTGAGACTTTCAGGTCAAGCCTTTATAAAAAATAGCACAAAGGACTTTCGCCTGGAGTTTGCATCTTCTGGAGTTACTTAAAAGGGGAATTATTTTTAACATTGACAAATAGGAAACTGTAAAACTCTACATTCCATGTAAAATTACTGATATATCAACTGAAATATGTAAACCATGTTTAAGGGTAATAGTGTTATGGCAAGACTGTAATAAATCACCAGGTCAGTCTTGTAGCAGGACATAAACATTTATTCACCAGCTGGTGGCCCAAGGGGCAGACTACATGTCTATACTTTCTGAGCCCTCCAGGGGTTAGAATAAATCTTTTATAAAGATTTTTGTAAAGCATGTCAGTACATTAATCATAAGTTGCTGTTGCTATGATTCAAAATCAAAAACAAAAATCATGAAATCTAAAATCATAAGCAGAAGGGAAAGTGGGTCAAAACAATCCTAGTTGAGTACAATTTAAAGAATGGTTACTAACGTCTAAACAAGCATTAACATTTTATGCTGTTAGAGTATGTTGCCCAAGAAAAATTGGAACTCAAAAGAGAAAAACTTTACATTGTGTAAGAATTGCCATTTTGTGTTGCCAAACATGCTATGCTAAGCAACTGTTGATGGGTACACAGGTGGGGTGTTCCCATGGGAGAAGCATTTCTTACATGACATGGAGTTTCAGGGTAAAATGGTATCTGTTTAGTCATTGCCCATATAGCCTGGCCCATAACGGTAGTCCTGTTTAGAGTTGATGGATTTAGATAGAGAAAATGGGGGGGGGGGGCATTAGAATATGTGATTAATTAAAAATGATTAACCTAGTGAAAGAAATTCAATTAATTTCAGAGTGTCTAATTAATAGATTCCAGGCACAAATTATATTCTCTCCCCAGAGTTGATGACTTGAGTTTTCACAATCAGCATTCTCGAGGCATAATTTACATACAACAAACTCACTAATTTGAAGTGTAATAGCAAATATGCAGTTATTTCATGATACTGGACATTTCAATACAGTCCTCATGTGTAATATTTTAGTTAAATTTGTTCCCCTCCCTGTACCCTCACAACCACACATCTGCTTTCCATTACTATGAATTTTTTCTTTTATAGAATTCCCTATAAGTGAACTCACATGGTAAATAGTCTTTGGTATCTGATTACTTTCCTTTAGTATGATGTATCTGAGATTCATCTACATTTTTGTGACTATCCAGTAGTTAGTTTTAAATACTGACACTCAGTTGTGTAAATGTGCTATGATACCTGTATCCAACACCAGCTGATGTGCATTTATGTTGTTTTCAACTTGGAGCTGTGATGAATAAAATCACCAAGAACTTTCACACATTAATCTTGATGAGGATGATTATATTCATGTTTCTAGGTAAACAGTACTTACTGGGTTAGCTTTCTTATATAGTAAGTGCATATTTAACTTGATAATAATAAACTGTCAAACTGTTTTAAAGTGGTTTTGCCATTTCCCATTGTCATCAGCAAAATAGAAAAGTGTGGTTTCCTTAATTTTTTTATTTTTATTTATTTATTTTGTGGTGCTGGGGATTGAACCCAGGGCCTTGTGCATGCAAGGCAAGCACTCTACCAACTGACCTATATCCCCAGCCTTCCTTAATTTTTAATCAGCATTTCTTATTGTCAATCTTCTTAATTTTAACCCTTACAATGAGTGTACAGTGATTTTGCATTGTGGTTTTAATTTTCATATCCCTGATGAATAATGATTTGCAAGTTTTCATATGCCTATTAAGCATTCCTATATCTTTGGTGAAGAACATGCTCAGTACTTTGGCTTAATTTTCACTGGGTTGCTTGTAATCTTATCAGAGAACTCTTAGAAATCTTTATGCATCTTTATATATAATGATTATCATATACATATTTTTCATTTTTTCCCCATTTTTACATTGGCTTTTTATTTCTTTAACATTGTCTTTTGTAGAGAAGATGGCTTAAATCTTAAAAAAATGTTTTTTAAAAATTTTTTTAGTTCACTTTTTTGGGTAATATTTAAGAAACTTTTGTTTTATGACAAGAGTCTAAATACTTTCTCCTCTGTTTTCTTCTAGAAGCTTCATAGTTTTAGTTGTGGCATTGGCTCTATCATCCATTTTGTATAATATTTTTATATGCTGTTAAGAAGACACATGATTTTCATATTGATTTCCAATTGTTGCAGCAAAGAAAATGTTGAGAAAACTATTCTTCCCCATTGAATTAAGTTGGCACATCTGTTAACAAACAATAAATCATGTATAAGTGGATCTTCTTCTGGACCTCCCATTTGGTTTTACATTCCTGTGTGATCTGTATGTCTGGACTTGCTGGCTTAACTCTGTGGTGTTATTGTCAGGTTATTCAGATTTTTCTAAATTCAAAAACAATTTTGCCAATTATGAGTATTTTTTTGCATATGAATTTTATAATAATTATGATTGTGGTTAATTTTTCTTTAAATCCACCTATTGGGGAAAATAAATATTTTAACAATATTGAGTTTTATTATTCAAGATGTTGTGTACTTCATTTGCTTGACTTTTTTAGACTGTAGAGACGTAGCTAAAGGTCATAATGACCATTAAAAAACATTAAAAATGACACTCCTGTGAAAAAGGATGTTACAGACTTTAAAAAAATGAAGGACAATAAAATCCTTACAGGTATTTGCATAAAATTAGAATCTTGGGCTCTATAGCTCTTATTTTCTTTAAATACTGTAGATGATCTTACTTGCTTCTTTTGGAATACTTCTTTACCATCATAAATCAATAAACTGTTGCTTAGAAACTAAGGATATTGCTTCATAGCTAAAGAAGTTTGAAGTATCTTGATATTTATGGGAAAAGCCATGAATTATAAATTTAAAAAATAAGACATTTGCAAATAGCACTTTGGAAGCCCATTTTATTAATCATGAAGTGTCTTCCTGTTACTTTCAAAGAAGAAAAACTTTAAATTACTGGAAAATAGAGTGTTCTGGCCATACCATGTCAAATTTTTTTCTTTCTCTTTTTTTGGCCTTAGAACCTCTTAATATCGATTTTTTTGTTTTCATCATGGATTACTTTGCAACCAAAGGATAATTTCTTTTGAAACATCATTCAAGATGAATTATTTGAGAGAAGTAAAAATCATGAGATGGTTGAAAATAGATTTGGAATGTATTCCAATACATGAAAAAAATAAAGTATTTTCACTTCTTTGATAGGTACTGTCAACTTTTAAAATTTCTTTGTGTATATGTGTATAACACATTCACTTGGCAAGATAAGGATGTTTAATCAATATCAAGTGTTTATACCTTTCTTGTGCTCATAGTACCAAGTCACTACAGATTAGAGAGACCTGCATGTGGCACCAACTAAACATGAAGCATTATCTGCTAAGCCGATGTACTGTCCCAGTAACAAAATTCAGAAAAGTGAGCACCCATGCCTTACAGGGTGAATTTTGACAGGTAAGAATGGGTGGGAGGTAAAAGGCAACAAATGTATCATTTTTCCTCTCCTCTTCCACTAGTAAAGCCTATGCCTTCTGTGAAGATATAGATAACAAGCAATTGTATTTCAATCTGTACTCCAACAAAATAGAAAATTTCAAAGACATGGAGAGGTTTCTAGAGACATATGATCCACCCAAACTGAATCTGGAGGACATACACAATTTAAACAGATCAATTTCAAGCAATGAAATAGAAGAAGACATCAAAAGTGTACCAACCAAGAAAAGCTTGGTACTAGATGGATTCTCTGCCAAATTCTACAAGCCTTGTAAGAAGAACTAATTTCAATATTCCTCAAAGTATTCCATGAAATAAAAAAGGAGGGAATCCTTCCAAACTCATTCAATGAACCTAGTATCACCCTGGTACCACAACCAGACAAAGACACATCAAGAAAAGAAAACTTCAGACCAATATCTCTGATGAATATAGATGCAAAAATTCTTAACAAAATTCTGGCAAATTGCATATAAAAACACACTAAAAAGATAGTGCACCACTATCAAGTGTGGTTCATCCCAGGGATGCAAAGTTGGTTCAACATCTGGAAATCAATAAATATAATTCACCACATCATAGACTTAAAGTTAAGAATCATATGATTATTTTAATAGATGAACAAAAAGCATTTGATAAAATACAGCACTCCTTCATGCTCAAAATGCTAGAAAAAATAGGGATAGTGGGAACATACCTTGATTTTGTAAAGGCTATCTATTCTAAACCCATGGCCAACATCATTCTGAATGGAGAAAAACTGAAAGCATTCCCGCTAAAAATTGGAACAAGATCCAGAGCAATTAGACAGACAAAATAAATTAAAGGAATACAAATAGGAAAAGAACTCAAGCTATCACTATTTGCTGACAATATGATTCTTTATTTAGTGGATCCAATAAATTCCTCCATAAAATTTCTAGAACTAATAAATGAATTCAACAAAGTAGCAGGATATAAAGTCAACACTCATAAATCTAATGCATTTCTTTTCATAAATGAAGAATCCTCTGAAAGAGAAATTAGGAAAACTACACCATTCACAATAGCCTCAAAAAGAAAAAACAACAAAAAAAACCCTTGAGACTTAATCCAAAAAAAGAGGTGAAAGACTTTCACAACAAAAACTGTGGAACACCAAAGAAATAAATTAAAGAAAACCTTAAAAGATAGAAAGATCTCGCATGTTCTTGGTTGACAGAATTAATGTTGTCAAAATGGCTATACTACCGAAAGCACTATACAGATTCATTCCAATTCCAATTAAAACCCAATGACATATGTCATAGAAATAGAGAAAGCAATCATGAAATTCATCTGAATGAATAAGAGACTCAGAATAGCCAAAGCAATCCTGTGCAGGAAAAGTGAAGCAGGAGGTATCACGTTACTAGAACTTCAAGTATACTGCAGAGCAAAGTAATAAAAATGGCATGGTATTGGTACCAAAATAGACAGGTAGATCAATGGTACAGAATAGAGGACACAGAGACAAACCCACATAAATACAGTTACTTCATACTAGACATAGGAGCCAAAATCATACAGTGGAGAAAAGAGATCCTCTTCAACAAATGGTGCTGGGAAAACTGGAAATCCATATGCAGCAAATGAAAATAAACCCCTATCTCTCACCCTGCACAAAACTCAACTCAAAATGAATCAAGGACCTAGGAATTAGACCAGAGACCCTGCACCAAATAGAAGAAAAAGTAGGCCCAAATCTTCATTATTTTGGTTTAGGGCCAGACATCCTTAACAAGACTCCCAAAGCACAAAAAATAAAAGCAGGAATCAATAAATGGGATAGATTCAAACTAAAAAGATTTTCTCAGCAAAGGAAATAATCAACACTGTCAAGAGAGAGCTTACAGAGTGGGAGAATATCTTTACCACGGGCACTACAGATAGAGCACTAATCTCAAAAATTTATAAAATATACAAATAACCAATCAATAAATGGACTAAGGAACTGAGCAGACACTTCACAGAAGATCCACAAGCAATCAAAAGACATATAAAAAAATGTTCAACATCTCTAGTAATATGAGAAATGCAAATCAAAGCTACCCTAAGATTTCATCTCACTCCAACTAGAATGGCTATTATAAAAAGTACAATATACCTCGGCCAGGATGTGGGGAGAAAGGTACACTCATACATTGCTGGTGGAATTGCAAATTGGTGCAGACACTCTGGAAAGCAGTATCAACATTCCTTAGTAAACTTGGAATGGAGCCATCATTTGATCCAGTTATCCCACTCCTTGGCCTATACCCAAAGGACTTAAAATCAGCATACTGCAGTGATTCAGTCACATCAATGTTTATACAGCTCAATTTGAAATACCTAGATTGTGGAACCAACCTAGATGCCCTTCAATAGATGACTGGATGAAGAAACTGTGGTATACAGACACAATGGAATATTATTCACTCATAAAGCAGAATAAAATTATGACATTTGCAGGGAAATGGCCGGAGTTGGAGACTATCATGCTAAGCGAGATAAGCCAATCTGAAAAAAGCAAAGGCTGAATGATTTCTCTGATAAGTAGATGATGATACATAATGGGGAGTGGAGAGTGGGTAAGGAAAGAATGGAGGAAGAATGGATTGTGTAGAGGGAAATGAGGGTTGAGGAGGGGGGCAAGAGGGAGGAAGGTAATGGAATGGGACAAACATCATTACTCTATGTATGTATATGATTACCCAAATGGTGTGACTCTACTTCGTGTACAACTAGAGAAATGAAAAGTTGTACCCCATTTGTGTACAATGAATAAAAAAAATAAAAAGTAAAATAAATCCTGGTCAGCTTAATAATGTATCCACTTCTATTTTTTCCCCATTCTATGACTTGTATCCAAATGCATTCTGTGTGTTTGAGTTCAGTGGTACACTGAAAGGAAAAATCTGTATGTAAGCTTTTGAATCATATCTACTCTCTAGGAAATTTTGGCTAAGAAACATGGCAAAGGTTGAAATAAACTTAAAATATTAACTCAGCATTTTAGTGGATTTTACTTTCTGGTGTTAGACATTTAGAAATTACCATAAAATAGAATACAACAACTTTAAATTTGATTCTGTATTTTTTAAAAAGTATGTAAGGCTCACATGGACCTGAAAAAAGTATTCATAATCTCTCCTACTAATACTTAATATAAAACACATACCCACACACATTGTACAAGCAAGCAAGACACGAAATAGAAAATACTTCAAATAATTAGAACTAGTTTACCAAATGATGGTTTTGTAAGGTCCATCGTCTGTCTATTTCCTGAGGATTTTATAAGCCAAAGTTAGGGTTTAACTTTTTGATATTTAATGCTTATGTTGTTATTTCACATTTTTCTCACAAAACTGTATTTAGATTTAAAAGTAAACTTCTTCTTCTTTTTTTTAATCAGACAGTCATCTACTTCATCAATTCTACTATGTTCCTGTAATGCACTTTACATTTGTTTGGCCCGTTCAAAATAAATTGCTTCTTTTTCATCTTTAATTTTTGTCTCTCTTTCTTCCTCATTTTACACTAAATTACCTCCTTTTCTTGGTAAAAAATATTAGAAGTAATAGGGACATGACTTTCTAAAAATTGTTCTAATTATTTATACATGACAATAGAATGTACTTTGATACATCATACATCGATGGAGGATAATTTCTCATTCTACTAGTTTTACATGATGCGGAATCATACCAGTCATATAGTTGCATAGGTACATAGGGTAACATGGCTGCTTCATTCTATTATCCTTATTACACCCCTACTCCCTCCAACTCCCTTCATTCTCCTCTACCTAAAGTAACTATTTTTCCCTACCTTACTCCACCTTATTGTGAATTTTCTCTGATATGCATTTGCATATCAGAGAAAATATTTGACCTTTGGGTTTTGGGGTTTGGCTTATTTTGCTTAGCATGATATTCTCCAGTTTCATCCATTTACCTACAAATGCCATAATTTCATTCTTCTTCAAGGCTGAATAATATTCTTTGCATATGTATACCACATTTTCTTTATCCGTTCATCTGTTGAACAATACCTAAGTTGGTTCCATAGTTTAACTATTGAGAGTTGAACTACTATATACATTGATATTGCTGTGTCAATGTAGTATGCTCATTTTAAATCCTTTGGGTATAAACTGAGAAGTGGGATAGCTGGGTCAAATGGTGGTTCCTGTCCAAGTTTTTGATGAATCTTCATACCACTTTCCATAATGGTTGCACCAGTTTGTAATCCCACCAGCAATGTATGAGTGTACCTTTTTCCCCACATCCTCACCAACATTTGTTATTGCTTGTATTCATAACATTTGAATAGAAGAAAATGGTTTCTATCACCTTATTCTTAATGATATTTTTCTAAGTAACAAAACACACATTAGAACAAAATCTCTAAAACAAAATGAGAAATTACTTTCTGTCTACCTCATAAAAACTAAAATAAGTTAAAAACATTTTAATTTCCAAATCACGTTCTTTGATATTTTGAATGTTGTGATCATGTTTAAACTACTAGATTGTCCAAACACTCAATAACCACATGAAAAAGGCTTTAAGTGTTACATCATTAACCAGATGGCATGTTAAGCAAAACACAAAAAAGTATTAATCATTAAATAAGATCTATAAGTTGAACTACATCGACATTAAGTACTTCATAGGTTACTTGGGTAATTATTTTTAATTTCCCAATATCTACCAACTACAACAAAATATTTCAGTTCCTTACTGTTAGGTAACAAATTTCAAAACTTAGTGACTTTATGATAGCAGCATTTGGTTTCACCCATGAATCTGCAATTTGACAGGGTTTGGCAGGGTTTGAAAAGGAAACCTGATCTTGCTTGTTCAATGTTGCTATGGCAACTCAAACACTGAGACCTGGAATCAATTGGAAGTTTGCTCACTATATGCAAAAATTAGTATTGGATGTTGACTATCAGCTGAATCTTTAATTGGGGATATCACTTGAAATACTGCAAATACCCTGCCATGAGTTCTTATATGTAAAATTTTCCACAAAATACTATCTATCTTCACAGCATTAAAATACTATCTATCTTCACAGCATGAAAAAAAGAAATAGAGACAGAGAACATGAGAAAGGAATAACTTGTGTTGCCTTTTGTGACCTTAACTTAGAAGTCTCCTGGCACCATTTGATTCACAAGCTATTTATTATGGTACTCACAATGTTCCACTCAAAGTCAATGGAAGGAGAGGGAATAAATATATACTCTGAATTGTGATGGTAAATGGCAAGTTTTCTGAGAATGCATATCGGAAGATAAATACTGTGATCATTCATAGAGTAGAATTACCACACATAGGAACCGGAAAAGAGAAGAGGATGAAGCAAACAGGGGAAGGATAGGGAAGGGAAAGTGAGCTCCAAACATGAACAAACATCTTCACTATGTTCCAAGACATAGTCCTGCTCTGAGGAAGATCTGTAGGATCACAAGAAGCAAAAATAGAGAAAATCCAGAAAAAATGTGAACAAGGGGAGTTGAAAAAATGATCATAGGATTTGAAAGGCCACAGTTTTTATTAGTTTTACTTTACATAAACAATAGCAAAGTCTTGGAACAAAGATAGCTAGCTTAGCTTATTTATATCATTTTTTAATACAATTGTGACTGACCGAATTGGCTAAAAATTGTATTTTTAAACATTGTGAAGGTAGAGATGGTGTTAAAAACAGTCGAGGTGTTTCAAGCATTATAGAGTCATCTATTTACATATCTAATTCTTTTAACCATCAGAACTTTTCCTATCTACTGATTAAAACAGTTATTATATAATTAATTAAGATAGATTACTAATTATCCAAATGACACATTTTTGCATTCCTTTCATTAAGACTCATAACCAATTCAAACGAATAATTTCACAGATTACATCAACTTTTTTTCTCTTCAGAGGACCTTATTTTTAACTTGACATATTTTTATGCAACCTTCCATGTATCAAGTCTTGATCCCAGCCAAAAGGCCAAGAAGTGATAGATGTATATATTACCTGAAATTCATCTTCCAAGGTTAATACCCAACATGGCTCTAGTTGTCCTATATTTGGGATGGATATTGCAGCAGACTCTGACCATTTCTCATTGTTTTTCATGTAGGTTTAAATGCCTTTTTTAACTTTACAAAATGCTACTGCTTATCTTTCTCCCACAGCCCCTGCCCTACTTATAGGAGAGAAATATTTATTGAAATGCCACTGTAATTTCCCCGAGTTAAACAATTGATAATGTATGTGGTTATTCACCCCACTGTTTAGGGAAATTCATTTTAACCTATGATAACCTCTTAATCCAACAAGAAAATGTCAATTAGGCCTTATTTAAAGGTACTTGACCTTTTCTACTCTTATTGGCAAGTGGAAAAGTTTAATTGATTTGAAATAATGCACAGATATGTGTTTGTTTACTCTGGGGAAAAATGAGAACACAAATATTTATTTATTTTTCAAATCTGTAGCTTCATTAACATTAAGGCCCTATAGACAGAATCAATTATACGGAGCCCCACAGACTGAAGGCAGGTTAACAATGCCATCGTCTTAACTGGGTATATTACTTACCATTCTGTTAATTTGAAAGAGACAGGGAAAATAAGCAATAAACAACAAAAAAAAAGGTCATGTAGATAGTAACCTACATTTTATTTACCTTTGAATTTTCTTGCCATCTGTTTATATTTTCAATGAAAGAATCAATTGCATCTAATAAATACAATAAAAATTTCAACATGTAATTTATATGAAAGATTACCATCTTAATTTTTTTCCATATCATGCTTTAAAGTATATTAAGTGAAAAATAAGTTTCATAGTGAGGTGTGTCATAGACTTTGCTGAGTTGTCAGACATCACCCTTAATGGGCAATGTATTAATGACCTTGAAAATCAATCGATTAATGTTACTCTTGCTTTGATTATAACTAAATGAACATTTATCTTATTTCTCTTCCCTCTTTGCAGTTCCTCAAAGGACAATGCTTAAATTCTGCTTTTCATTTTCCAAAGAACCCTGAGATGGGCATGTACACTTTGTCTCTTTGGTATTTTGCATTTTGCTGTTCAGGGAAAGGCAGTAAAGGACGTGTGGAACTACAGTAAGGTATGCAGGGAATGAAAGTCTTTTCCTTAGGAGTAGGAGAATTGACCCAGCAATTGGTCAAAAGTAACTTTTCTTCAATAATTTTCTGTATAATCCAGAAGTTGAGTTATTCCTGGAAGAGGATGGCAGGACTTATTTTGTGCATAAGACCTTAGACTTTCTATTTCACTTTGAGAAAATTATGAGTTCTTTTATCAATATAAATAATTATACCCTCTTTCTAATCACAGTTGCAAATATTTCATTCTTGACACTGTCTTGCTGTTTTTCTGTCTCTCTCTTGAACTTGGAGTCAACTTTCACAACTCTGCTAGGACCTTCCATACATTGATATTACAATAGGCTAAGATTCCTCACTCCATGCAACTATCTCTGTCCTATTTATCTGCTTTGGGTTTCAAGGCCTATGAGCATATGCTTCCTTGCTGATAATTTTATTCCTGTTTCCTTTTCTCATACATATTACGAATATCTGACTGTGATTAAAACCATCTCTTCATGTACATTTCCCTTGAACTCAAAAGCTAAATATAACTGAAGAAAAATTCATAATGATACTACCTCCCAGAAAATAATTTTTGACAAATGCTTCATGGTAAAAAAATCCCTTACGGTGAAACTTTTAGATATTTCACTTGTTAAGAGATGCACATGACATTGCTAATGAAACAAGTCTGGGCACAGTGGTTGAGGCAGAAGAATCACAAGTTCAAGGTCAGTTTCAGCAACATAGTGAAATCCTGTCTCAGACATAAAATATAAAAGGGCTGGTGATGTAGTTCAATGATAGAGCACTCCTGGGTTGAATCCCAAGTGCCAAAAAAAAAAAAAGGTTCTACTCTAGAGTGAGTTGTACTGAAAGGGAGGGGTTCAGTTTATTGTAATTATGTCTATAATCACTGATTGAAAGTTTACATCAATGTACTTTCTGAGACTAATCACCTGCATTAATATGCAACTAATATGCAACTGATAC
>JAJEJO010004596.1:65671-99895 GCA_020662805.1 Glaucomys volans | reverse complement strand
AGCCACATCCCCAGCCCTATTTTGTATTTTATTTAGAGACAGGGTCTCACTGAGTTGCTTAGGCCCTCACTAAATTGCTGAGGCTGTCTTTGAACTCGCAATCCTCCTGTCTCAGCCTCCCAAGTGCTGGGATTATAGGCGTGCGCCACCACGCCCGGCTCAGGGAACATCTTTAATGTGAAATTTCTAAAACTCTTTATTCATTCAAATCCCTGGAAAGACAAGTACAATAGAGCAGCTCTGTGGAATCATTCTCTTTTCATCTTACAATGGTCTGCAGAAACCAGTGCCCTTCACCAAACTAGATTCTTTTGTTCTATGGCTTTCTTGAGATGATCTGTCTTTAGTCTCAAATCTTCAGTGTGTGAGGTTTAGTTACCTTTAGATACTAAAAAGTCATGAATAATCTTACATATTTTCTGCCATAACAGAGGTTCAAGTTAAGTTATACCCATATACTTCAGCCTTTGAAGTTTCCATTGAAGATTTGAAGGCACTCCTTTCAAAACATTTGTTCTGGTTTTTAACATGGGTTGAGGCATTTAACTTGACTTGTATTTTGAGATAAGAACTTTGTAATTTTACAACCTGATTTTAAAATTCCCTCTGGAAGTAACCCCTTATTCTTTTAGGGTTTAGGGTTTATTCTTTTCCTTCTTTAAGATGAGTTGATTTATTATTATTAATAATTATCTTCTTAGACTGAGTTTTTAGTATCGTAAAATCTATCATTTCTTTGTTGTTGTTGTTGTTGTGGTTTACGGTGTTGGGTATTGAACCCAGGGCCTTGTGCTTGCAAGGTAAGCACTCTACCAACTGAACTATATCCACCGCCCCCTCATTTCTTTCTTTATTCCCAAAGTCTAGTGATTTGTGCTTCATATAGTTAAACCCTGCATGAATATATATTACCTATTTCTAAGAAAATAATTTTTCTGTACATTATTCAATTTTTTATGTTTCATTTGCTATGGAAGATCTATGGAATTTGTGTATGGATTTATACAATATTTCTATATGCAATAATTATGTAAAATTAAATTGCAATATAATTTTATTTCATAGCTAGGAGGTTGAGTGATATACTAAAATGATTTGAATGCATTTGTGGTATGTACATATGTATGTATGTATGTACACATGCATATGTATACACATATCCTCACTGCAACTAGCTTTGATTTGCTCACTGAATAGAGTGGAAAAATATCTTAAAGGTTTTTTTCTAATTCAAAATTATGATCACCTCAAAATACAGAATATCTCATGATTCTGATTTAAAGGACTCACTTTAGCACATCCAGTGGTAGTCTCTCTCTCTTGCTCTGTCTCCCTCACTCTATCTTCCCATCGCTGTCATCTTTCTTTCTCATTTCTATCATTGGGAGAATAAACCAATTCAATACCAGCTCTAGATTCACATGCAATGTGGACCTCAGTAAGTAACTAAAACTCACTATGACACATCCATTTTATTTTAAAAATGAAGATGACTATAGTGAGTAATGTGATTATTGCAAAAAATTAAGTTAGATAACATTGGTAAAGTACGTAGTACAATACTTGACACAAGGTAAGCAATTGATTATGCTTTGCTGTATTATTAAATACATCATTTATGTATGGGTGTGCAATCCATCACCTCCTACTCTTGTTACTTTTCCTTCATTTATTCAGTCAACAAAAATGTATTGAATTATTTTTAAATAATTTGTACATTTGACAAAGTAATGAATAGAGAAAAATGCTGTATTTTATGGAGATTACAATAACAAAGAACAGAAGACTAAATTATGTAGAATGCAGACAATATAGACATAGGTTTAAAAACAGAGAAGAGCAGGGTAAAGGGAAATTCAAATTCAGGTGGATGGGTCATTTTTAAAAATAGAATAGTTAGAAAGAAGCAGAGATAAGATGACATTTGAACAAAGCCTGAAGGAGGTGAATAATAAAATTACATGTCAGAATGTGGTACATTTACACATCATTTAAGATTGAATCTTTTATTTAGCTAAAAAATATTTACAAAATGCAATTACCCTGACATTTTAGATTAGTGCAAGCATCATGATCTACAACAATTCTATGTTCTATGTTGAGCCCATTCCATGTGTGTAAAGGGTACTTAACTTATTTTAATTGTTCAATTACTTTAATAACAAGCCATTATTAGATTAGTCAGTGTTAGTTGTTAACTAATAATCAATTGATTTAATGTGTATCATCTGGGCTTAAACTGCTGACCCCAAACAATGATAAGTAAAATTTCAATCAAAACAAGATGATTTGTGTCAATATTTGAACCTTATGTATTTCTGTTATCCACTGTGAGCTATATACAGTACTTTGCAGGTGGTTATACTTTTCAAATGAAGAGAAAATCTGATAAAGTTTTTTCAGTCATCAGTCATTTATTAATTAATGCCTCCACTCCTGCTTTCAAAACTGTTTTCTGTTGTGTATGTGATGATCGCTAGGGTGCAGGGAACTGCACTAGGGCTGAGCATTCTGTGGTGAACAGGTCTCTGAGGATATGCTATTTCCATCTTTTCTTTCATTTTCTTTCTTTATCTCTCTTCTTTTGCCCTATTTCTCTCTCTTCTCTTTTCTGGTCACTATATAATGTAACAGCAATTTTACTATTTTCAATAACTAAATTTTAAAGCTATTCAAGAACACTATTACAAGTTTATACCTGGATTAGAGGAATTGTGGAGAACACTACCAACAAGTTTTAATTTTGCCTAAGGATGATTAGTACATGACTTTTCTCTGAAGCGATTGTAGTAAATAGGTTTTAGTATCTTTTCTCAAAATAGGACTGATAATGGGAACAACAAAGAACACATACTGAGTGAAAGTTTTAATACCTGGATATTCATCCTGGACTTTTTAAAAGATAGAATCCTACACTATATAAACACACAATACTGTTTGGAGAGGGGAAAAATAGATGAAATTTTAGAAGGACTAACTTCTAGACAGAATACTGACAGGACTATCTTATTCAGTATAATGTTATCCCCTTCTCTGTTTTTTTTTTTCCTGTACTATTAGAGGTATGGATATGAAAAAATATAATTAATTACAAAATCTATATCCTAAATAAAATAGTTTGCCCTAATTTAATCATCTAACTCTTTTATTATATGTTATTATATGTTGTTTTCTTTTCACCATGTTCTTTGTTACCATCATATTTTTTAGTACATACTATGAAAATGAATCACTTTGGTCAATAAAATACTCACTTATTTTCAGCTGTCTAACATTCATTATTATGCTCCCAGATGCTCCGTTTTATATCCAGTTTTATCTCCTGCAATCATTTTCAATATAATGAATACAGGCAATAATAATTTCAGGCAATTAGCATCTCTTAGCAACTGCTAACAAATACCCCTGTTATGGTTTCCATCTGAAATGTCATCCAAAAACTCACGT
The DNA here is from genome assembly GCA_020662805.1 of Glaucomys volans. Taxonomy (NCBI): domain Eukaryota; kingdom Metazoa; phylum Chordata; class Mammalia; order Rodentia; family Sciuridae; genus Glaucomys; species Glaucomys volans. Next base: position 96,448 of record JAJEJO010004596.1, on the reverse strand, counting down.
GTTGAAGGCTTGGTTCCTGGGACAGCGATGCTCAGAGATGGGGCTTTGGGTGGATGATTAGATCACAGAACTCTGATCTTGTGAATTGATTAATCCACTAAAGGATTAATAACTTAGTGGGCTACAGGGTGGTGGTGGAAACTTAGCAAATGGGGGCCTCAGCAGTCCTTGGGAATGTGATGTCTCCAATCCCTTCTTTCTGTTGCTTTCTGGCCACCTTGAGTGCTTTGCTTCTCTGCACACTCCTCACTGTGATGTTCTACCCTGGCATAGGTCCATAGCAATGGATCCAGCTGACTTTGGACTAAAATCTCTAAAATCACGAGCCCAAATAAATCTTTTCTCTTTTTCTTTGGTTTAAGTATTTTGTAACAGTGATGGAATGGTAACATACCCCAACTGGAGCTTTTATGCTACCAGTGATTTTAATTTCCAAAATTTATAAGAGATTCTTAAATATTTCAAAATTTTTATTTTAAACTTTGGCACAAAATTTTAATACTTGGAAAAATATTGGCAAAAACTCATGTCTAATACTTAGGTAATGAGTTTTCTTCTGTTACTGACAATAAAAATGAAAGCTTAGAAAAGAAAGTTCATGAAATTCTCTTATCATTCTGAAAGAAATGAGAATTATAAAGATTTAAAATCCTTTTCAGCTCTAGGATTCCAGGATTCTTTCTTTTGATGATAAATATTTCTCTAATTATATTTATTCTCTCATTTATTTTGGTACAAGGAATGGACCCAGGGACACTTAGCAACTAAGCCACATCCCCAGCTCTTTTTTTATTTTTATTTATTATTTTTTTTATATTTTGAGAAAGGGCCTTGCTAAGTTGCTTAGGGCCTTGCTGAATTGTTGAGGCCAGCTTTGAACTTGTGATCCTCCTGCCTCAGTCTCCTGAGCCATTGGAATCACAGGTGCTTGCTACTATGCCCAGCTATGTCCAATTATTTAAAACACAAACATGGCTGTGAACAAAATTTTCAGATAAAATTAAATGCAATATGTTGGCCTATTAATTTTTCAATACACAACTATTGAGATCCTCATATGTTGCAGAGTACAAATAGAATGAGTGACACACAGTTCTTGTCAAGAAACAGCTTGGCTTATTTCTTAGGTAATAAGAGAACACTTGTTTGGTATTGAACTAGAACTGAACCGTCCAACAAAATAAATTGAAACAATTTTAAAAGGGCTAAGAAACTTCATTTTATCATCTTATCTGATTGATGGACTAATTCATTCAACAGTAATTTGAATACTTTGTGACAACTACTAAATTAGTTGTTAGTAAACAAATATTTTTCAAAATCAATAAACTTGACCTATGTTTTCCCTTTTAAGAATGTCATTCTCTGAATCTTTACATGCCCCACTCTCTCAATTCTTCACTAGTATAAGCTACCAGAAGAAAGGATGTGGTGAATGAAATTAAAAAAAAAAATGTGAAGGACAACCCCTAGAACTTTTGCCTGAGCAAATTGGTGATGATATTTCGCATTCTTGAAATTCTAAAAACTGTATAACACTCAGAGTAACAGGGAGAAAAACCAAGATTTATATTTTGTGTTTAAAAAGCCAGTTACATATAAAAGTGAGTATATGTGGAATTAGTAGTTGGACATACGGATCCAAAGTCCTGAGAATCAACTGGGACTATAGATATAAATTTGAGATTATTCAAGTTACAGATGATATATAAGTCAGGAGACTTTATTAAAATCACCTGAGGAGTTAAAATTGACAGAGAAAAGAAGAATTTTTGGTTATTTTGTGAGTTGAGGCAGCACTGAATGTGCTATACATTTATAAAGATAATACATTTTAGGAAAAAATTGATTTGTTTAGATACTTGAGACTGAATTGAAAGATAAGATAAATTTTATTTTCTGAATATCTCTTATTTCTAAGCCTCCTGGAATAGAATGTGAACTATTTCCAAAAGGTAATAAAATAAAGTCAGGGGAAAAAGAATATAAGAATTAGTGCAGAGCAGACAGTAAGGGAAAAAAGGAAGAGATTTATAGAACCAATACTATTTTTTATTTGCCTATTCATTTGCATTTAAGTTAAAACTTCAATCATTTAATTTCTTTCAAATCATATTTTCCATTATTATTTTACTGTTGCCACATGAAAAATTATTATATGAAGATGAATAGTGTTTTAAGGTTCTCTTCTTGCAGCTGATAGGAAAAAAATCATAGTACAAGTTGGAAATACTATCTAAGGTTGGGCTGGATGGAATATATATTTCTGGATCTGCACTATTGTACTATTATTCTGTTGTCGAAGAGGAAGAGTTATAGAAATTATGTTGCAGGTAATGATTAGGCACAAATCCAACTTGTGGAAAAAATAACCTCATTTTTCCACTGGTAATAGGGACATGTGGCTATAGGGTCTCTGTTTAAATGCTTCTAAGACAATTTCAGTAATTTTTGCAACTCATATTCTATTTACATAACTAAGGATTTATTAAATGTTTTGTGCTGAAGTTCAAATCATCCACCTTTTTGGGGAAGATCTTCCTTACCCTTAACAGCTTAAGTTCATATTTTAATACCTGAAAGAAGACACAAAAGCATATGTGGACATTCTCAAAACTTTAGGATATAAAATGTGACCTAGGTCAAAGCGTTACTTTACAGATATTAGGTAGAAAAAGGAGAAATTGAACAGCACCCAACGTTATCTAGTGTTACTCTAGATAGGCAAATGGTTTAGCCATGCTTGAGGATCAATGTCTGAGCAATTCTTCTCTCAAATATTTTAAATACATTAACTCAGAAATTCACAAAAGACACATACTTACTTAGTCACTGCATCTTTAATCCAGCAGTTCATGAGTTGGAGGTACCATGAGTGGTTGCCACTAGAAGAGAAAGTAGGTGAGTGGTGGTTGCCAGTGTTAGGTATGCATATTTTAGCCACTGGAAGCAATAAAGCAGGTGTGCAGAGAGCAACAAATGTAGCTTTCAAAATGGTATGTAGCAGGACGAAAGAGACACAATGCGAGGAATGACACAGAAGAATTATTTAGAAATATATATACATAATTATTTTGTAAAATAACACAGTACATATTAAACATCATTATTGTTAGAGAAGGGAATGAAGTGGAGAAACAGGAAAATCTTTGTACAGACAAAAGTTAATCATCTCCCATAAACTATGGCATAAAGTATTAAAAAGAACATTGTGGGTCATGAATGTATAGGTGGGATTTAAACTCCTAGCATTTAATAAAGTCCCCATGGAGAATACAGAAAAAGAAGAGAAAGGGACAACCAATAAAACTGTGTAATATTTCCAAATAATATGCAGCAAAGGAGACTGAGGTGTGAATACAGAACTATTAATAAAATCTGATATGTACCTACGCTTTACTGTGCTGGTCATTGTTCTAACTCATGATCATGATCAACTAATTTAATTCAGCAACAGTGGAAGTTAACTAACATCATCCTCATCTTAGTCCCCAGTTTACAGAATGAGAAAACTGAGACAATGAAGAATTTTCCTTAATCACACAATGAGTGGAAAACCTAGGCTTCAAATTCAAGGAGATTTATTTCAGAGCTGATGAACCCACCACTACAGTACAGTGTGTCAATATTTATAGAGAAAAATCAGTGTTTAGAGTCATAGATGCATAAACAAGAAAACTTCCAAATCAAGACAGTGGCCAGTTGGGCTGAGAGTTTTCAACAATAAGGTCAGAAAAGCAAGAAAGATGAGACGGTGTAAGTAGTGAGGAGGGAAGGAAAATTAGACTTACTTTTATAAAGCTTAATATTCAGCAACTTCCCAACATACTCATCACCCATACTCCATACAGTGTTGAGTGTGAGGCTCAAACTCAAATTTGTACATTAAATTTAAGAGAAGAAAAGAGAAAACTAGAGTCAAAAGAGAAAAAGAAAAAAATTACTAGAGAGAAAAAAAAGTAAAGACCAATGCAGATTACAACTGTGATCCAATCACCTGTAAAAGATCCTACCTCTGTCTCAAAATCTATGCAACTGGGGAACAAAACATTGACACATAAATTTGGGGGTGACATGTAAGATTCAAATTGTAACAGCCACAATGCTGAGAGGTGGCAGAGATGACTAGAGTTATCAACGAATTATCGAGAAATCTCTATTAAAGGAACTAAGATGCTGAGAATTGGAAAGAAATGAATTGCTGAGCCAAGAGTCTCTCAATATTCTCTGAAGACTTTACGGCACAGCATCATGGGATGATAATAGAAATTATATGGTTGATTCTCAGTTGTCAAAAAAGATAAAATTGCATTCATAAAGTTTCTAATATATCTTATGGAGTGTTTTTCAAAACAAGGAAATTGACTCTCAAAATTGCTTGGCAATGTCGACTACCCAGAACACAACGTTCTTCACTGAAGTCAGGCTGGTAATGAAGGCGATGCCATAAATACTCATGGAGTGCTGTGACACTGCAGAGAGATCTTTGTTGCTGTGTGCATATGTATTTCTTCAAGGTTCACAAATCATCATTCAATACAGCCCTGATTGAAGCCAGAAAGGAAGAATATGTGTTAGAAAAGTTATTTGATATCTAATAGGACAAAATGTGCCATAAATTTAGGAAACAGAGTTATTTTGATTGTAGAAGGAAAATATTCATAATTTATACTTAAGCCTGAATGAGGATGCATATCGTAATTAGTGTTTGGTTCTTTTACCAAATGCTCTGTTATATCTGATTTGGTTATATGGATAAAAGGAATGTGACACTTTCAAAGGAAAGGTTGTATCACAAATGCAAACTCAGCAGTATTAGGATAAGAAATATCTGATTAATTACAAGCTTCAGTTAGAAAAAGATACAAATTAAAGAAAAAGAATTATTTAATTAATTATTAAATTAATAATTTAATCTGATTGAAGTATGTGTCACCTACACAAAATTTATACACATGACTAGATTACATAAAAATGAGTAATTTTTTGGTACTATGATAGGAAATACTTCCCCAAGAAAAGCTGGTGTGGTCAGGTTAGAATTTATTTAGAAGAGGGAGAAAAAGATTCATCAACTAGAGTCACACTACTTGACTGGGAAACTCAGCTCTGCAACTTATGAGAAATATAACATTGTTGATTTTCTTAATATTTTATGATTCTACATTCTTTTCTGTAAGCATAGAATAATAGCACATACTTTGCAGGGTTTTTATAAATACTAAATATCTATTCTGTGTGATACATGTAGAGCAATATCTGGCAGGTAATTATTATTATAACATCAAAGACGGAAAGCAACTCAGGTGATAAACAATTTCTGTTGCTGTCATCATTGAAATGGATACTTATGCGATTATATTTATCATTTGAATGGCTTACATTGCACATACTTCACACATGCACATAATGACTTTTTTTCCTTTATTAAAGAATACTAAGAGAAGTTAAATATCACCCTCTAGGAGCATAATTTTAAAAGTGAAAAGATCTTTAGAAATTAGGCATGTTACAAAGGGGAAAGAAAAATCAACAAAAGAAACATAGTTCTAAAACAAATTAAACCAAAGTGAAAACTAAGTAATCAGATCTAGGTCACATAGTTCAAGGCAAACTATAAACAGAGATATATGATGTTAGATACAAAATTTAAAAATCAAGTCCAGGATTGTTGGGCATTGCTAAGTCTCTTCTAAATTTTATCAAATATGTTATAAATTTGGTCCATGACCAGGTTCATCCTGCAGGTGTAGATCAAATTACTCCAAAGATGGACAGAAGTTTAATGAAGGAGAGGGTGTTAGGAAAAAAAAAAAAAGCTTGTTCTTGATAAGAATATTTGTACCCTTCTTTAACATATTTTGACACAGAAACAAAATGTCATCAAATAAATTATAAATATTAAACTTGAAAACCTTTTTTTCTCATGTCAATCTTAATGACAAAATTCTCAAAATTTTCCATTGTTTTGTTTTAAGTAGTTGTAAGTATTCTATAAAAGGAGGTACCTAGGGAATCTCAGAAGACCAGAAAAGGAATCCTAATTGTAGTTTTTACTGATCTGTGTTTTAAAGGAAAATTCCTACATGCATGATGAAACCATCAATCACAAGTTCAAAAATTGTAATTTGGATGTTAGAAATTTTGAAAACTTTATTTAACTGTCAGGGAAAAACTGGAAAGTATGTGTTGTAAAGTTAAAGACAATGAATTTATTAAAAAAAATAAATAAAAGATCCAAGCTAACATTTAACTCAAGGAAGACCTTGGCCAATTTATTTCAACTCCATCTCAATATTTCTGCTATAGAAGAAAACAAGTGAAATGTGCTCTGCCTTCTGCAGAACTGTGAAGACCACATCCAGGAATGTGTAGACTGCTTAAATATACTAGAGATGAAAGGTACTATTGTTAAACAGCATAACTCGCCTCAACATAATTCTGATATAATCTATCATAATTTTATAACCAATGTTTTCTATTGCCTAATCAACTTTTATTATTTTTAAAATAACAGTGTGATAAAACAGAATAAAACATTTTTAAGGGGCACTGATAACTAGTTTATAGATAAAAATGTTGTTAAACACATTTGTAAAAGAGCTGTAACTTTTGTTTTCATTATGTGTCTCTCATATCATACTGTGTGAATCAATCCTGAAGTCTAATTCATTCCAGAGGGACAGGATAATGTACTGCTCTTTCATAAAAAATATAATTAATCATTCAACTCAAGATTCTTTTGATAGTAAAAGAGTAAAATATAATAACAATTATATTTTAAAATATTTATTTGAATTACTAATTATTGTTTTATTATGTTGGTGTACTTATAAAACATTTCTATTTGAAAATCATTTCTAAATTTATTTTTAAAAATTATAAGATTATATATTCAGTATTTATATGAAAGTATAGTTTATAATGACTCATTCTTGGCACATAAACATGCATTTTAATCATTTTCTTACAATAAATATCTCTCATAAGAAGTTATGGATAATTTTGAAACATGTTTTTATCTAATACAGTCTGTTTGCTATTATTTTTATGTATGTTATTAGTCTGTATATGCCTAAATTTCTAAATAAAACTGGCAGTAATATTCTTTGAACTTTAATTGTAGGGATAATTGACTCTTCTCTGTAGTTCATAATACTTTAATTTTAAATACTCGCAGTATAGATATTGACATACTTGGTAAACTCGGGAAAGAGTCTACTAAATGGAGGATATCTCAAGTCAATTTTTTCATTTTAAAAATATGAAATATATCAGCTCTATTTTTTTGTTTGTTTGTGTAAGGTATTCTGTTTTCCTCTTGATACAGAATCCTTTGCTATTATGGTTTGGATTTGAAATGACCCCTAAGAGCTCGTGTGCTGAAGGTTTGGTTTCCAAGACTGCAGTGTTCACAGGTGAGGCCTTTGGTAGGTGATTACCTCTTGAGGGCTCCAGCCACATCAATCACTTAATTTATTGATGAAGTCATAGCTTAATGGCTATTGGGAAGTGGTAGAAACTAGGAGGCAGGGCCTTGTTGGAGGAAGAATGTCATTGGAGCTTGCCTTTGAAGGTTATGTTTTGTCTGAGCTCCTTCCTTTCTCTCTGATTCCTGGCCACCCTTAGGTGAGGAACTCTGTTCTACCACAAGCTTCCTACCATGATGTTCTCCCTCCTCGAAGGCCCAGAAACAATCACTCTTCAAATTTATCATTTCATCTTAATATCATAAATTTTGTTTTGTGCCAGGCATTGATTTTAAATTTATTTTCAGTAGACTTCATGCTTTAGATGGGTCTTAAGATTTAAATTTATTCATTTTTTTCTTGTACATTTACAATATTCACTTGTGGTTTCTGCTTCTATTGTTAACTAGAGAAATTCTTCTAAATAACTAAATTATCTGCTGATATTTTTGTATTGCACTTTATCCTTCTTTCATGTAAGAAATAATTTGTCTAGAAGTTTGGTATAGTGTGTGAGGTCTATATTTTACTTCTTAAAATTATTAGCTAAATATTTCACAAAAGCTATAATATTAACTATATTCTTTGATATATATTATTATATATTAATTTTATGAGCATGTTTTTGTTCTATTATAGCTTATTGACTTGTTGGCATATGACTGTGATCATAACATGTAGTTTTCACCACTTGATGTTCTGTGAGTTACTTAAGTCAGAATAAGATTTTGAAGAAGAGATATAAAAAAGGTATTTCTAAAGGCATGATTAGAGGACTCCTCTAGTTATATGGAGTTGACAGCTATTAATGTGAGATCAGTTGACTCCTTAGATGGTGGTTACTGAGGGGGTGGTAGAATTGAATGCATACTTTATTTAGCTACTAGTTAAATTTACATTTTACAGTCATAATCCTGAATAGATAATTTATACATTAGAGTTTAAAGGTTAAGGAAAGGTGAAATGAATTCAATCATTGCCCAGGAAATTTTATGTCTAATTCTATGTTGTATTTAGGTAATAAGTAATCAAACAGGAAATTCCAAGTGGGAAGAGAAGGAGCTAATTTTGAACTTTAATTAAAGTAAAACCTCAAAAATTAAAAATTGACTGTGCTAAGATTTAGTATAGTTTTAAAAAGAGCCATGTCTTCAGCTCAGGATATAACATATGAGAAAGCAGGATTACCCACTAAAACTAATCTCATGTTTCTTTTATATGAAGGCAAATCCAAAATCAATTCTGTTTTAAAAGAATTGATCTGGGATCAGGATTACATATAAATGCTGAATCAACATTCAAGATAACAAACTATATTGGAGACCTTCCTAATGCAGATTGACAGTCACTAAATGAATGTGACATGATTGATCCTAGTATTTGTCCCAAGAATTATTCATTTATGTCAAAAAGCATCCATAGAAAAACTCTTTCTCCTTTTCCTTCTATTTTAAAATTATTTCTACTGTTCTAAAATTCGTGTTTCCTAAAGTTTTCATTTTTTTTATTCTAAGTACAATTCCTAGACACCTGAAAGTTTTGAGAAATTTGTAAATTTAATTATCTGAAAAAAAATTCCTGAGAAGTAAGCAAACTAGAAGTGATTAATATTAGAGACAATTATTTTTAAGATATTCTCTCAATGATTTCATAAGAGAATTCTGAGAAATTTTTGTTTCAAATTGAAAGTTAAATATAACTTTGTGTTTAAAATGCATTTTCTCTCTCTCTCTCTTTTTTTTTTTTTTTGGTACCAGGGATTGAACCCAGGACTGCTCAACCACTGAGCCACATCCACAGCACTTTTTATCATTTATTTTGAGACAGGGTCTTGCTCAGTTGCTTAGGGCCTAATCTAAATTGCTGAGGCTGGCTTTGAACTTGTGATCTTCCTGCCTCAGCCTCAGTAGCCTCTAGGTTTACAGGTATGCACCACTACCCTGGGCTCTTTTTGTCTCTTAAGACTATACTTTAATTTTGGTTTTACTGTTGCCACGCTTGTTTACAATTTGCCTGACTTCAAGCATGTATTATTTTAATTATGTTTCATGAAGGATCACGAATTCAAAGCTAGCCTTAGCAAAAGAGAGGCACTAAGCAACTCAGAGAGACCCTGTCTCTAAATAAAAAACAAAATAGGTCTGGATATGTCCCTGGTACCAAAAACAAACAAACAAACAAAAAATGCACTTGTTTCCAATATAACATTTAGAGTTCTACAGAACTTTTCATTTCAACTGGTCAGTGAACTCTACCTTGCCTTAAGGGAGTGTGTTAGACACCTTGACTGGTATGCAGATTACTGACTTAATAAAGAGAACAGACCTCCTTCCACTTCCAGTTGAAGCTGAATTTATGGCTCACACAGACTGGACATTCAGGCTTACCAGTGTTGGCCAGTCTGAACTTGGTGTTGCCCTATTCCCTACATGTTGTGTAAGGTCATCTTATTCCTTTAGAATTGGTCTTTTTGTGGATCCAAACTTGTATTGGAAAGGTAAACATTCCACAATGCTTTATATTGAGTTTTTCTGTTCCAAAGAAAGAATGCCTTACCTAATTAAAATAATCTCATTCCTCTTGTTCTTTCTGTCTTGATTTCTTTGTGTTTCCAACATGAAAGACTAATGTATCTGCTAGATTGTTTCTGCCATCGGATTAGAAGTGCTACCAAAATCTCAATCCTTGTTCCCACTGCAAATCCTATAATGAGAACATGGTTTTGAGAAAAGGAATAAAGAAGTATTATTACTTTGCTAGCAAAGGAGAATCACAGGGTACTCCTGTCCCAGAGGCTGTAATTCGGCTCATCCAGGGGAACAGGGGTGTTTAGAGAGGTGAATCAAAGGTTACCTTCCACCTATGTTCTCTGTTAGAGGTTTAATTTACTTGTTAATTTGGGAGATAGTCATTTTTGAGACCCTCTGTGGCATTCCCAAAGGACAGAAAACTCCTCCCTAGGATGGGGAATCCTGTTTACCCTGAGATCAGGGAGGAGCAGAGATGAGGGAGGAGGAGGGAGAGAGAAAGAGAAAGAACATGACTTTTTAAAAGAATGTTTCAGTGGCAGAGTAGCAAGGACTATGTTAAAAGCAGAAAGTGGATCACGTCACAGAAGCTTACATTCTGACACTTTCTAGAGGGAATTCCAAAAATGGAATTCCATTTTTGTTAGTCTGTTCCAGGTAATGTGAGTCTAAGGATGTAATGAATGATTTTCATGCTGAGTACTTTTTCTCTGTATATGGAAGATCTCTTTTGTATGAATAGTCAGTATAGAATCATTTTATCATTAATAAAGATTTTAAGAATACCTGACCATGGTTGATATTTAATCCAGATTTTAATCTAGTTTTTATTGGTATTAATTCACTGAAATTAACACCAATGCTTAGATATTCTCTTAGATATTTCTCTGACTCCATCATTTCATTTCTCAGTTAATTCTGGATTTAAAGGGAATGTATGGGATGTAGGAAATTAATAAATCCCATTACTAAATTTCATTACTAAATCCCAATGTGAAAACCATCAATAGTAAATCCCAATCTCACAGATTTGTAGCCTTATAACCATGTTAACATATTTTCTTGCTTAACCTACTATTTGAAATGACTAGAATTGAACATTTTGATCCAAAACTGCATATATTGTATCCTCTTTCTTTAATTTTCAAAATTTGTATGGAGATATTCATTACCTCAATGTAGCTTGAAAACTGTAGAGTGGCCAATCTTCAGCTTGTCCTTTAGGAAGAAGAAGAGTTGAAAGACATAAGATACGTAAAGAAGAAATAAAATGAAAATAAATCAATTTGGAGAAGATACAATAGATTGAAAAACTTCTCCAGCACTTGGTTTAAAGGCTTGTTTTGAGCTAAATCTCCTTACATCTGTACCCAATTTCTCTACTTAAGTTAGATATCAATACCTTAAATAAATATGGAATTATAAAAATAATTGTGCTGATAGCAGACACTGTCTTGTTAACACAAGTTCCCAAGCTCTTACCTCTTTGTCTGCCTCTGCTATAAATGAATTGTTTAATATTTTTCTCCCGAGCTCTACTAGAAGTTGTGCATTGTGGAAGTCAAAATCTCCTTGGGACTTCAATAAAACTTTTTAAAATCAAAGTGAAAACAGAAAACATGAGGTCTAACTTCTTATCAAAATTTTAAGTGTGCAGTGTAATATAAAAACTGTAAACACAATGTTGCACAGACAATATCTACAACTTATTCATCTTTTGTATAACACTTTATTCTCCTGGATATCTACTTCCCATTTTCTGTTTCCCCATCCCTTGGAAACCATACAAATGATTAGTAGTGGCAGGTATAGAGTAGTAGTGATTCTTTCTGTGTCTATAAACTTGACTATTTTAAATACTTCATATATGTAGTATCATGCAGTATTTGCTCTTTATTTATTAGCTTACTTCACTAGCACCATTTTCTTAAAGTTTATTCATGTTGAAGAATATGGCAGGATATCCTTTGTTTTTGATGAGTACTCTTCCTCACTGTGATGTATGTGTGTGTGCATATTTCTTTATCTAATCACCTGGAGTTCCCACATCTGAAAAATGCTTCAACACCCATGAAAATGGATTTACCTCTTTATGATGATTTTATTCTTTTGGCTAAATTTTGACAAGTGAGATTCCTAGATAATAAAGTAATTGTGTTAGTTGTTTTGCGAAAACTCCAATGATTAGTGCTTCCACTGTTTTAAATTGCCACCAACAGTAGACAATGGTTCTTGTTTCTCAAAACCTTGTTACATTTCTGCTACCACTAAATTTTTATTTTTATTCTTTTATTTATTTATTTATTGTTACTGGGGATTGAACCCAGGAGTGCTTAACAACTAAGCTACATCCCCAGATCTACTTTTTTAAAGTTTGATACAGTCTTAGTAAGTTGCTTAGGGCCTCCTTAGTTGCTGACACGGACTTGAAACTTGTAATCCTTCTGCATTACCTTGTCAAGTCACTAGGATTACAAACCTGGGCCACCATGCCCTGCAATTATTTTTTCAAATTTTTAAAATTTGTTCTCATTAGTTATACTTGACAGTAGAATACATTAATTCATTTTGATAAATCATGCATAAATGCAGTATAATTTCTCATTTTTCTGATTGTACATATTGTAGGATCACATAGGTCATGCAGTCATATGTGTTCATGAGGTAATAATGTCTGTTTCACTCTACTATCCTCCTATCCCTATACTTTTCCTCTCCCTTCACTCCTCTGTACCTAATGTAAAGTAATTCCATTCTTCTGTAGCACCCCACACCCTTATTGTGAATTAGCATCTGGATATCAGAGAAAACATTCGGTCTTTGGTTTTTTGGGTTTGACTTATTTTGCTTTGCATGATGTTTTCCAACTCCATCAATTTACCAACAAATTCCATAATTTCATTCTTCTTTAAAGCCAAGTAGTATTCTATCATATTACATATACCATATTTTCTTTATCCATACTTTCAAATAATTTTGGGCCATTTCTATATGTTCTTTGGAGAAATGTTTATTAAAGTCCTTTGTTGATTTTTTGATTTTCCTTACAGGGATTCTTCACATATTTCTTATACTACATTTCGTCAAATAGTTTGCAAGTATTTTTCTCATTCAGTAGGATGATACTTTGCTCATTGTTTCTTTTACCGAGCAACAGCCTTATAGTTTGATGTAGTCTCCCTTGTTTATTTTTTGCTTCATGTACTTTTGATGTTGCAGTCAAGAAATCATAACAAGACCAGTTACATGCTGTGTTTTGTGTAGGAATTTTACAATTCCATTTCTGAAGTTAAAGTCTTTGGTACATTTTTAGTTTATTGTGTATGATGTAAGTTGAATTTCTAATTCTATTGCATGTTTAAGCTGTTTTACCAGCACATCTGTTGAGGAGACTGTGCTCTTTCCATTATGTTCTTGGCACTGTTGTTGAAGGTCTGTTGCACACGTATGTGTAGATTATTTCTGAGTTCTGTATTCTGTTACCTTAGATTATTTGTCTGTCATTTGGTCAACCCCATGTGGTCTTATTGAATACACTTATGAAACACATCTTTAAATCAGGAAGTGTGATGTTCTCCAACTGTAGCTTTGCTGCAGACATCATTTATTTAAGAAGAAAGAAGGTAAAGAAAGAAAGAAAGAAAGAAAGAAAGAAAGAAAGAAAGAAAGAGCGTGACTAATATGTTGAAAGATAATTCCCAATATGATGATACTCAAAGGTGGGTCCTTTAGGCGGTGAATATGTCAAGAGGGTGGAACCCTTATGAATCAGATTAGTGACCTCATAAAAGTGACACAAAGGAGCTTCCTTTCCCCCTTCCAGTCAGTATGTGATGACACAGCAAGATGCGTAATATTAACCAGGGTCCTTACAAGACTGAATCTCCCAGTGCTTCGATCTAGGACTCTCCAGCCTTCATTACTATAGAAAATACATTACTTTGTTTGTTTGTCATGCAATCTATACTGTCCTATAGAAGCTCGTATGACTAACGCAATAGTTTGTGCCAAGACATGGAGGAGCCATAGTAACAAATACCCCCCAAATGTGAAAGAAGCTTTGGAACTGGGTAATAGGTACAGGCTTAAAGAGTTTTGAGGTGTGTGCTGGAAAATAATCTACGTTTTCATTAATTGATCTTTAATGATGATTCTGGGATGAGCTTGAAAAGAAAAGAGGAATGGTATATAGAAAGCCTTAAACTTAATAGGAAAGACCATTCCTGTTATAAAGTGATGAAGAATGGGGTTGAACTGTCTTCCTATTCTCATATTTTGAGGAAAGTAGAACTTGTGGGCAATGGAGTGGATATTTAACTGAAATTATTTCTAAGCAAGTAGATCTTGGCTTTTTCTGACTGATTATGGAAAAGTGTGAGAACAGAGAAATGACTTAAAGACAAAATCATTAAACAAAAAGGAAGCAGAACTTAAAGATTTGGAATGTTCTCAGCCTGAGAAAGTCAGTTTGGGAGAGAATACCAAAGGGTGTGGCCACACCACTATTTGAGAAAAAGATCAGTTATCTCAACAAAAGCCAGGAGATATTCTTCATGATAATCAAAGAATGGCCCTAAAGGTAATAAATCATTAGAACTGCCCATCCCATCACAGTATACAAGGACTCAGGTCTCAAAGGAGAAGCTGAGAGCATCTATTGGACCTCAGTCTGCACTGACTCATGCCTCCTGATATTATAGGCTCCATTCCTTGCTCTCTAGCCCCATGTTTCTTTGATGCCCTGGTGAAACTCTGGCAGGGCCCAGTGTATTACAGGTCCTAGTGAGTGTCTCTCAAGAAGGAACACAAGGTAAACTTTGGTAGTGACCATGCAGTGATGAATTTGCCAGTTCACAGAAAACTGCAGCATGTGATGTACTCAGCAGAGCAGTGGCAACTGGCATGACTGTCTCCAACTAGGAAAGATGGGGCCATGGCTAAGAACCCCTGTTAGAGTAAAGTCCAGTGCAATCATGGGAGTGGGGCTTGCTGGAGCAGTGAAAGCAGAAATACCTGGAGCCTTGAGGGCCTAACCTTTCCCTTGAATAGCTGTGGGGACAGCAACCCCACATTTTGAGGCAGGAACACAGCTCCAGTGTATCAGAGAAAAAAGAACGGGGCAAAAGATTACTCTCAATATTTAAGGTTTGCCTCATTTGATTTTGAACTCAACTGGAACCTGTGACTCCTTTCCTTCTATTTTGCCTAGGTATTCTACTGAATACCTATGCTCTATCTGTCCTGCTAATATAACTTGGAAGCAAACAATTTGTATTCACAAATTTATAATTGGAAGAGAAATCTCCTCAAGAGGAATCTTACTTTGAGTTTGCCCCATACCTTTAGAGTTGCTGATGCAATGATTTAAGACTTTTGATGCTGGTGAGACAGAAGAAATATACTTTACTGTTAGAAGGACCAAATTTTCATGAGAGAAGGACAGAAAAAGAACAATATAGAAGGAAAGTTTGTGCTCTCCCAAAATACAAATATTTGTAACTTGATTTCCAATAACAGACAGCCCATGAATAAAATTAATGCCCTTTCAAAGATGAACCCAAAGAGCCTTTGTGATATCGTCTGCCATGTGGACACATTAATGTGGTAGCCCTCCATGAAACTGGAAGCAGCTCCTTACCAGACTCAGATACTATAGCTGACAACACTTTAATCTAATATTTCCCAGCTCCCAGAGATGTGAGAAATAAATTCCTGCTTATAAACCACTGCATCTATGGTTTTTGTTATAGCAACATAAACAGACTAAGACTTTCTTCTTAAGATGGATTTGGTTTTATGGGTTGATATGAATTTAAAGATTTTCTTATATTTCTATAAAAGTGGTCATTGATATTTTGATTGGGATTGCATTGAATGTGTGAATTATGTTTGTCAGCATTGATTTTGTTGAGATTTTTGCATCCATGCTCATTAGAGAAATTTGCCTGTAGTTTTATTTCCTTCTAGTGTTTTGTCTGTCTTTGATAACAGACTTATATTGGCCTCACAAAATAAGTGGGAAAGTGCTTTCTCTCCTTCAGTTTTTTTTTGAAAAGTTTGAGAAATACTGACTTTAATTCTTGAATAGGTGTTTGGTAGAATTTGCCAGTGAATTCCTCGACTTTTCTCTTAGAAGTTTGGGCAGTACTAATTCAATCCCATCCTGTTCATATTTTTCATTTTATGTCTTCATGCTTCAGACTTTGCTTGTTTCTAGAAATTTATCCATTTTTTTTCTAGGTTATCAAATGTGTTGGTGTGTAGTTGATCATAATGGTCTCATGATCTTTTTTGCTTATGTGGCCTCGGTTTCAAGGACCCCCACTTTCATATCTTGCTTTTCTCATTTGAAATTTTTTATTAGTATAGTAAAAGATTTGTAAGTTTTGTAGATGTTTTACTTTTTCTATTCACTTTTTTCTATTGTTTAATTTCTATTTCATTTATTTCTGTTCTAATTATACTATTTTCTTCTGAAATTTTGAGCTTTTTTTTTCTCTACTTCATTGAGGTATAAAGTCATATTGTTTAATTGAGATATCTCTCTTTTTTAAATGCAGACATTTATTACTATAAACTTCCTCTTATTATTCCTTTACTGCATCTCATATGTTTTGGTATGATGAGGTTATGTTATTATTTGTGTCAAAATATTTTCTAATTTCTTTTTAAATTTCTTCTTTAACTTACTGCTTGTTTTAGAGTACATTGTTTAATTTTCATGGATTTGTGAGGTTTCTGATGTTCTTTCTCCTGTCAGTTCTTACTTTTAGTTCAAGCATTACTAAGAGTGGGTTTAAAATGATAAAACCTACATTTTAAAAAATAAAAAGATCTCCAACAATATTACTTGTCCATTCCTTAAAACTTGCCCTTTTTCTGTAGATTTTTTTGTGAAAACTGCAATACTCTTCATAACACTTTCAAGTTTTCTTTGCCTCTTTTTGAAATATTATCAGATCCAGATAATTTTGAAAGGCCTTTGCCTTTCAAATTGGGAGGATATGTTATTCTCATTTGACTTTTAAATTTGGAGGATGTGTTATTTTCATTTGGCTTGCAAGAATAATTAGAGCTACTTTGACATCCCCAAATATGTGGGACCAAATTTAATGTATCAACCACAATTAGCCTTGAGGATATTGTTCATCATCTATTCATTTCAACTCAAGAATCCATGTATCTTTTCTTGTAAGGCAGACCTAGATGCGCTGAACTCACCATTCTTGATTAACTAAAAAAAGTCTTTACTGCTTCTTCATTTTTGCTTGGTATAGTATTCTTGGTTGACAGTCTTCATTAGCATTTTAAATATGTCATCCTACTCCTTTCTGTTTTATCAGGTTTATCTTTATGAAGCATTTTTGTCTTGCTGTTTTCAAAAATTTCTTTGCTTCTGAATTTCGGCAATATGATTATTAGATACCTTGGTGTGAATTTCTCTTCTTTGGCCTTCCTGGATCTGGATGTCCATTTCCTTCTCCAGATTTGGGAAATTTTGAAGTATTGTTTCTCCCATAATTGCTCCAATTAATAGGCAAAAGAGCCTTAGGATATCTTTCCTCTCTTCTATCTTTTTCTTTTTGTTCCTCTACTGGATAATTTTTAATTACCTGTCTCTCAGTTTGGTGATTGTTTCTTCTCCTTGTTCCTATCTGTTGTTGATCCTCTCTAGAGAATTGTTCTGTTGAGTTACTGTTTTCTTCAGTTACAGATTTCTAATTGTTGTTAAGTTTTTCATCTCTGCTAAAATTATCATTTTGTTCCTCTATTAGTAATCCTGACCTCATTTTTGATAGTTGTTTGGCTTTCATTTTAGATAAATCATTCATCTATATTTCACATCAGTTGTTGGAAATTTGTTGTCTTCTATTGTTTAGAGTAAATTTTCCTGTTTCTTCATTGTCCTTGACCCTTTGTGTTGAAATTTTCTCATTAGAGACATTAGAACAAATGTCCATCTTTCTTAGACTTCATAGATTTTTCTAGTACAGAAGAAATTTTTTGCCAATCAGTGAAGCCAGAATTTCTGATGGCCTCTAAAATCATCTCTGAATGCTTCTTCTTTGGACTGATGTGTTAAATTCTCAGAGGAAGTTTCCTCTATTTTAAGTTGTTCATAGTCTCTTGTTCCCTCTGGTGTCCATCTGCTTACCATGGGTCTTCTAGAACATCAGCACAGCACACCCTTAGTTAGGTCATGTGAGTTATGAGTTAAGTCAAGTCTTGTATTTGTTCTCAATGATCCTCAGGCATCTAAAGTACATGGGATCCATAGATTAACATCAATTCAGATGAGAAAAATGCTAGTCCCTTGGGAATTCCCCAGAAAATTTGGAATATTGGTTGACTATTCCACCAGTTTCCCTTTAAATTTAGTAGTGATTTGTGAGTTTTTTCACATTCACTCTTCATTGACCAGGTAGGAACTGTGTCTGGTGCGTGTCTGCATGGTAGTTCAAGCCACCATTTCTGTTATCACTGACCACTGATTGCCTTCCTGTCAGCACTTAGATTTAGAGAAAGTATAAATCAATTCCTTGAGAAGCACGAGAAAAGTCAGAATGTTGTACATACAGCCCAGTTCTTTCCTTTCCTCCTCAGAAAGAAGTTGGGAACTTGGAATTCCTTCTCAATATTATGAAGCTGTTCCAAAGAGGGATATGGTGAGAATGGGCCTCAAATTCCTTTACTATCTTAAATATGTCTGGTTTCTTACTTGCCTAAGATGCAGGAAACTTGCAATTTATTTCTATGTTACTTATGAAGGGAATTGGGCTATATACTGATGTTGAAATAATTGTGTACCTTGAGGGAAGGAGAATGGAGAGTTTCCTGTTTTGCTATCTTGCTGATGTCATCTCTATAGGAATATTTTGCATTTCTTATTATAGTTACTGAGGGGTCTGGCAGTAAACATTCCCCTATTCTTATTGCAATGAACAAAAATGGGGTATACAGAGTTATTACAACTTCTAAACATTCATTATAGATGGTTTTAGAGAAATTCAGTCATGTCAGTCTTAATGAAATTGAAATAGTTATTTGAGATATATGCTAGCAGATATGCCATTTGAGTCTTCATTATGTTAAAAGAAGGTATCTTATTTGATTAACTGATTTCTGATCTTAATTCTATTACATATTAATAGAATTCAGAAATGTTTGTTGTATAAAACTACACAAACATTGAAAACAAAAGCATGAAGAGCACACTTAGTCCACAGAGCACTGTGCAGTCTTCCTACAATTTACATTTCCTAGCTTTGAGATTAATGAGGAGCATGACACATACGTGCTTGGTCTTCAGCATGTATCAAAGTAAGACTGTAGTCTGGATGACTTTAGCCCAGTGATTCTCACCAGAGCAATGATTTTTACCCTAAAGTACATGTAGTAAATTCTGGAGACATTTTTGGTTGTCGCATCTGGGAGTTTTGTGAGTTAATAGAATATAGTAGTTGATAGCCAGAGATACTACTAAACATCTTATAATGCACAAAACAGCATCTGCAACAAGAATGATCTAGTCCAAAAATGTTTATAGCATTGAAGTTGAGAAACCATGCTTTAGCCTAATGACAATAAATCTTGGACTGAAGTGGAGAAAGTGAAATTTCAGAAGTTGTAATGTGACTTCCACTCAGATTTATCATCTGCAATTGCCATGTCTGCACTTAGGCAGTTGGTAAACTTTAATTTCTTTTACTGGCTACTATCATTGCCCTCTCTGCTATGTAATTTTCAAATACTGGCTGCCTTCTGCATCTTTTGGCTAGTTAAATCCCTGCTTTACACAGATTTTTTTTCTGTTTGGTCACCATGTCAATCTGGAACTAGTATTAATGCTTTTCAACATGGTGGAAATTGGTTTCTACAGTGAAATTTAGACCCTGTTCTTAAGTCAATTGTTGCTAAATGAGAAAGATGTAGGGTAACAAATGGGACAAAAAATATTTTTAAATTCATATGGTTTGTGAACCATTTAAAGTCTGAGATGCAAAATCATAGAATATGCAATGTGAGCAGGAATATTTTTAATGCAAAGATTATAATTTCCAAAGATATTAAAGAAGAAACAGTATTATAGTAGAAACAAAAAACTAACAAAAATTTCCAATTCTTCTGACTACTTTTATCTGCTCTAGAGGAAAAACATTTAACCAAAAGAGGGCATTAATATAGCCCTCTTTATAATGCATAAAATGTATGTATTCTGTAATTTATTGCACAGCATTCCTTGACACTGTGATAAAGGACAATCAATAAATAACTTTTTGTTTATTTGTGTGTGTGTGAGGGGGTGAAGTATATAGAAGCATATCAGTTTGCAGTGATGAAAGGGGGAAAGTTGATAATTTAAACATTTTAAAATGAATTTATTTGCCAGGGATGTGGTTTTTATTTAAATATCTAAAGACACTATGAACATTATGAGTAGATGGAATACTCTGGCATATTCTACAAAGTAGAATTGAGAATGCATATTTTATAGTATTAGGAAACTCTGTATTTTCCAAAGCCAAGACCTATGGTAAATGTCAATCTATTTAGGATCCCTAAATGATAAGATGGTATTAAATTTTGATGTTAATATGTGGATTCTTGACATATACTCTTATATAATATGGATTGACTGATAGGAAAGGAAGATATTAGCTGCAAATTTAAGGGTTTTCCTATTATTTATATTGCCTGTCTTTGGTATGGATCAAGGTAAAGTATTTTTCATGCACTAAAGAAGAAACCTAGGCAATAAATTGCCTTTCTTATACCTGTCACTGAGAATGGTATAATGGGAGAAAAGAGAGATAAATTGCTCTTTTGAATGCAAAGAAAGAGATTCTGACAGAAGCTCAAAATCCATAGCACAATTGTCATCACCATTCCTTATGATGTTATGACTCAGGATGTTATACATGTCAGCTACAAAAACATTTTCTGATTGGAATTTCTGGTGCCACTCAGAAGGTGAACCTCGGTGTCTGTTTTAGTCTTTAAAACCAATTAATATCTGATAAAGCTGTTCTGCTCATGATTCCGTTTTATAATTAACAACCTTCTACTGGGCAGAGGTTAAAAATACAATCACTATTGAAGAACATCAATTCCCTTCAAGATCTGGGATTATAATAATATTCTGGATGATATCAAAAAATATTCATATAATGAACTCAGTAAATGTATTGATTAAATAAAACTGGAACATTAAAACTGTGTAAATCAAAATCATATTAACAGAATTCATTTTATCTATGAAAGCATCCCAGATTTATGGTTAACTTTGTCCCAGTGAAATGATCTATTTCTGGCAAGATCTTCATTCACCATTAGTCACAATTTACTATATATATTTTGCCTTTCTACATCATTCTGTCTCCTCTTAATATATTATTTACAGATTATATATGATATATACGGAGTACAGAATACTATATCCTGTACATATTATATTGCATATAAATATATGCTTTTAGTTTTACAATATATGCTCTATCTATATATTCACTGGATTATTAGAAAGTATTTCACAGATATCATAATTTATTTTAAAATAATTTCTGAATGTATTTCTTAGAGATAAAACATTTTTCTTATTTAATTTCAAATTATCAAATTAAATTGATTTAAAACTCATAAAATATTATCTAATACATATCAATAATTGAAAATAACCATTGGTCCAAGTACTGCCCATTTCTGATCCAGTATCAACAAAAAACCATGAACTGAGTTACTGATTTCTTAATGTGAGCTTAAACAAAGAATTGTAAGTGGTAAGAGGTTGAATTCATACTAATTTCTTAAGGAGTCAAATTTATATTATTTTATTATGGAAAGCTCTAATTATATGCAATAACTGATTTAATTAAGTTATGGCAATTCCTTTTTAATGTGCATTATTATAATTATTCATGAGGAAAACACTACTCCCCACATGCATGATCCCAAATACTAGACAGATAATAGCTCTTGTTCTATGCATAAAATAAAACTTTGCAAAAATATTTGAAAAGTATCTATAGCTAACAAAGCTACTTTTGACCTTGTAAAAACACCGACATACCCAGTGTTTCAGAGTAAATAATCTGTACCCCAAATGAATCCAAGGGATCAACACCATGCTGTGAAAGAATGTATGATCAATTAACTAGCATTTGGTTGATAAGATTTAAATGAGTTATGTATGATGTTATATTCTCAGAGAGTATTGAATCTATTAGAATTGGCTGCTGTAAATGAGGAATATGACAAGCAAAATGTTTTTTGGGAGAACATGAAATGCTTTTCTTTCAATAATACATTGAGATGTGAAAGACAGCTTGACATCAAGCATAGGCTTTGCAAACTTAGGCAAGTCAAACCCTAAAATTCTTACCCCATTGAATGCACTTATATGCTACTTTGAGAGGGAAATTATCTTATGGTATTCTATTTTTGTTACTAAAATTAATAATAATATACTTGAGGAGGCTAACTTTCTAAAGAAAAGAAGTTTATTTAGTTCATTGTTTTGGAGCCTGAAATTCCAAACAGCATGATGCAGGCTTTTTCAGGGTCTTCCTTGGCTCTGCTACTTTGTGGTGAGATGACAATGGCAGGATATTACATGTGTAATAGAGAAAGATAAAGTCAAGAAGACTTGGAAGAGCCAGGCTCAGGTTTTTGTAATTCATGAGAACTAACCTGTTTTCCAAAATAAATAATTTAATCTATTCTGAGGAAAGTACCCTCAATGGTCAAAGTAAAAGTATCTTCAATAGGGCTGTTTGGCTCTACCTCTACAGGTTTCGACCTCCTCTCACATTGCTATACCAGAGCCCAAGATCTGAACAGGAAAACTTTGGGAGAAAAACAATATCCAAATTTACTGACTAGGACAGTGTCCAAAAACTTTTTTAAAAATCACATGCCAAAAGAGTCCCTAACATGAGGCAGGACACTACTATAGTGTATATCCTGGGATCCCTTTTTCTAAAGGCTAAGAGGGCAGGATGTTAGCACAAAGTCTAATGGAAATCTGGTGAAGCATGAATACATACAATTGTACGCTATCCTTGAGAGACTTACTTTTGACCATATATGTAAAGGAAAAGAATTTACAAAATTTGCACAGTCTCCACTTCAATCCATGAACCTCATGGTATTCTCCATTTCTCTATTTGAACACTCATTTATAGCCATTGCTCAGTAAAGCAAGACATTCAGGATCCCATTCTCAGGACAGATTGTAGACATCATCATTGCCACGACCATCATTCAGTTACATATCAGGTAAATGTAATGCAAGCAGTGCTATGTTATATGTTATCTTCTTTTAATGTAAAAGTTAAATGTTTATACCAGACATCTTAGACATGATGCATTTATATCAGATTTAACCAATAACTCTTATCTGACGACTTCTATCAGAGTCATATTGAAACTATCAGTTTAATATTGATCTATGTCACCCAGTGTTTACAAAAATATTTACTCAATAGAGCAGTGTTAAAAACATCTTTGGTAAAAAACTGAAGCCAAAACAAAACAAAACAAAAACTTCTTTGCTCTGCAACCAAGTTGGGTTTTTCTATTATTTATCTTTCCAAGAAAAATTACTCATTAATAATCACAATGTAGGAAAAAGGAAAGTATTGTGTCAGACAAATTGGGTCCTTGAATGATTTTATGTAATTTCTATAAATTTTGATTTCAAGGTCACCTCTATAAGGTTTCATAGTGCTCAATTACAGTGATTCAAAGATGAAATTGTAATTTGGCACAACCATTATGAGAATGGCAGTGCTAGGGAGGATAAAGATTTTTGGGCTATAGCTTAAATCACTGCCACTGGGACCAGTGTTTAATTAGTTTTAGATACCTTCTCTACTTAAGACTGATATATTAACTTGCTGGAGCTTTATTTTTCATTATCAAAGTCCTAGGCTGATTAACTTGTTCTATGATCTGTGTAATCAATTGTTTATCATGAACTGAACCAACAGCTGCCGAACACAGTAGGAAATAACCCTAGAGCAAAGGAAGACATGATCTCAGGAAGAGGAAATCAAAATATAAGCAATCAAGCCAACTAAAATATAACTTATGCAAAGATGAGTCTAAAGGTGTCTCTGCTGTGCTATTTCTCATGTGTTAACAAGAAAGTCTTAGCCCTTAGGTCCTGAAGTAAAAACGCTGACACAATGTAGGAAGCAAATTATCTGTGAGCATAAATGAAAGGTTGGAGATCCTGGTTTTATACTAAGGAGTTCAATTATGTTACCAAAAAGTATGATAGTCTTCAGATTTTTGTTATTTTTCTTTTAATTGTATGTATCTATGAATTTGTCATTTTTTTGTGCATTAAATAAAATTTTTTATTTTATTTTTTAAATCATGTTAACAAATGTCTGCTTATAATAGATTTACAATTTATTAAACCTCTGTAACATGCTATTAATTTTATAATGACTAAAATTGTGTTGAAAATCATTAGTGTGAGCAGACCAATGTTGCATACTATAGCAGGAAATATTGCTTTATATCTATTTATTTATTTTTATTAATTAATTTTGTTATTTGGATTAATTTCTTTCATTGTATTTGACAACGAAGTAAATTAGGCAAAAAAATTCAAAAGTATTTTGACATTGAATTTCAAAACCCAAAGTTTTCAAAGCAAAGATTGAATGGAATTAATAAATGGATTAAATTCAATGTTTTCATGATTATTCAAATTTAAATTATTTTCTACTTTTTTCTGTTTAATGTTTTAAATTACTTGAACAACTTGCACTGTTTCCTTTCACAGGATTTGATTTCTACGAAAAATCTTGCAAACCAGTCTCTTCCTCAGTATCTGCTTATGTAGAACTTTAATTTGTGACAATAGCCTATATGTAAGTCAGACAGAATTCATTTGATAGCATTTTCTTCTAGTCAGTATTAGTTTTTATTAATTAAGTCTATTCCATTTTTCTTTCTTGATTCAATTTTAATGACTTAGAGATAGTATAAAGTTACTTTATATAAAATGATTGATCTTATTAGCTTTAGCAGCTTCATTTAAGAGAATTAATAATACCTGTTCCTGAAGAGCTCATTGACTACCTCCACAATAACAAATTCTTTTTGTGACAGAAATAAGAGGATGTGATCAGAATGTGGCTCTGTTGTGATAGGTGAAGGTCTGTAACAAAAGTGAGAAGCAATGTGCTTTGAGGCTTTCGTAGATTGACTTTTACTATATTTCTATGTGTCTAATTTATTTATTTATTATTTTTTGCATGAGGAAAAGGGGAACAATTAATTAAAACTCTTTTAAAAATATTACAGAAACATTTTAATTTTTAATTTCAATGTTAATTTTGCCCAGAGTTTTCTAATTGCTCAACTCATCATTAATTGTATGCATATATGAATTCAACTTTGTATTCAAAAGTGAAATTAATTATGTATATTTTATTGCAATTATATTTTAAGCTTCAGAATATAATTCCAGTTTGTTTTGAATAAAAAATGTGATTCAAAAATAAGAAAACACTAATGTAATAACTGTTCACATATCTTTAGGTATTCATTGAGATTCATTTTAAGAAGGATTCTCTGATATATATCAGAGAATCCTTCTTAAAAAAATTATATATATATATATAAATTATCTTTGCATCTTCCACATATATAATGCAAAGATAATTGACAAGTTGTGTCCTTCAAAGGATTTACAGCTTATTCAGAGGTATAGACATATTAATGTACACATACAGTATGATATAATAAATGCTGACAAAGGAAATATAATAAAGATAATCATATATACTCAACAGAACACAAAATCAAACTTGAATGTAAGTGGAGGATGGAATGGAAAGAGATAAAGGAATGAACACACACACACACACACCACCACCATCACCATCACCATCACAGATTCCTTCCCATACCTTAAAATTACCTAACTATATCCCAGTTTTAGTTTAGTCCATAATATGACCAATGATGTATTTTTTAAATAATTTATGACTCTAAATACTAATTCGGGAAGAAATTCATAGTGTTTATGTGAGCTTTATTTCTGTTATTTTACAATGATTTTTGTCCCTGAAGTTATTTCATGCATTGCTTTTTGCTTTCTTATTTTTCCACCTACTTATTGATACTTCTTGCTCAGTTCTTGGCTGGGTCATTGTCTGAGTTGTCCCTCTGCCTCCTTGGAGCTTTTTGTCATTCTCTCCAGTCAGCACTAGTACTTTCTAGTCATTTCCATCCTTGTTTTTATCCTTACACTTACTTCCTCATCATCATCAGAAATCCCTTATCTCCATCATGGATAAACATGAAATCGTGGATTCCAAATTTCATTTTTAAAAACGTTTTTTCTTTTCTTTTTATGGTTAAATTCTTTAGTTATGTAGCTTCTTAAGAAAAAATAAGTTTTAAAGTTTATTATTTGCAAGTAGAATTATTCTATCAAAGTCTTCATTGATATTGAACTGGAAATAGATATACTTTTCCTTCACATTTTTAAGCTATTGCACCAGAGTCTCTGGACTCCCATTATTCATATTCTGGATTCTGGCACCCTTCCTTGCTTTTTGTCATATCATTATCTTCCAAGGACCTTTCAAGTTCTACACATTAATTCAAGAACTCTAAACATTTATGAAGATGTGTCCTGATTAAGAAGGTTTTTCATTCATTTTCATGGCTTTTGGTTAATTGTTTGGGAGTGAAATTCTTACATTATTTCTTTAATTATTGTTTTCCCTCTTTTTTCTGTTTTTAATGCATTATGGCCCATCATCCTGTATATATGTAAAAACCTATAAAATACTCTAGGATGCCCTTAAAGTTACTCCATTAAAGTTTTTGTAGGCATCCAATGTATAAGAAATGGGTCATAATTTCCAAGTTCCCAATTGATATTGGATCATCTAGATTATAAATAATATTTTATAATACATATTCAGTTTTCTGCCATATCTAATTCTTTTATTTTTTTTGGACCCAAACATTTATTTCTGTGAAATGTTTCTTGTTCTCTGAATATTTCTTCTTAACAGCATCCCAGTATTTTTCTCAACTAAAATTTCCTTTTCTCTCTATGTACTTTTCTACGCCATTTTCCCCTGATCTCCTTGATCATATCTATCTATATTCAATTCAGTTTTTCTTTGATTTCTATTGGTGTTATTGCCTTGTGTTAGAGACTTTTCTTAAGTAACCAATAATATTGAGATTTGCATTCACATTTAAGATAAACATGACATACCTTGGGCTTATTAACATGTGACTCTCTTGTGGAGGATATGACCTGGCAAGTCGTTAAAGAAAACCTTATAATAGCATCAGTCCAGCTTTACTCCCCTTATTGAAGAAATATATCTGGAGAAAAGGTCAGTGCCTTGATCTAATCTTCTTGTCAACATGAACTGTGAATAAACTAATGATTTTTGCTGGGAAAAAGAAACCCTAACTATGAAATGTTAACAGTCTATCCCTTGTAAAAGTTTATCTACAGTAAATAAAAACTGCATTAAGCATTGTTTGTAAGGTATAAAGCCTTGCTACTTGGAGAGCGTCACACAGCTATTTAGGTCATATGCAGGTGGAGACCTGTGATCATTTTAATACTCCCTCTGTGGCATGAACCTGCAAATTTGCACATAGCACCTCATAAGTTCTGAACCTGAATAATAGATGTGGAAGGAGAAGGTGCTACTCTTGATATTTCAGGCATTTCATTGCCTTGTTTGAGATTTCTGGTGACTGATAACACTCAATTTGTCTATCAAATCTTGATATAAGGTAAGTTCTTTGATTTGTATGTGTCTGATCTGAGGATCTGGTCCTATCTGATAGCTCACTTAACTTCTAGCACTCTGAGAGCAAAGCATAGTAAGAAAGCTAGAATTGTTCCTTTTCACCTATAGGTTCATGTTTACCTCAATGTGTTTTATTTACAAATGCTGTGCCTGATATCCCGGTGTTTGGAAACTCTTCAGTTAAACTTTTCACCAGAAAATCAGCTTCCTTTCTCTTTCTTGGAAAAGAAGAAATATTTGGATATCTGGGTAGGTAACAGAGGGGAAACAATTGTTTACCTTGGCTTTTTGAATACTTTCAAGTAACTTGTCCATGTCAGCTCCTCCATGTCTGACATTTACAAAGCTACTTGGAGTCTCCAATATCTGCAAGTTTTAGCTAGCTTAGCTCATTTTTAAACCTTCTTATCTGCAGGCATCATTTTTCAGTTACCTTTTGACCATCTGCTTCATATTTTTCAGATTTATATTGAAAACTTTTATGCTGTTTTGCTTTTCCCTTCCTGATTTTGCATGTGTAAAAATTTATTTATTTAATCTGATTTTAGTAGAGATTGGAATAGGATTGGACATCAAATGCATGTTAAAACCATCTTTTGTAAGGGCAAAATTTACTGGGGTAGATATATTTCAAACTTCAGTAATACATTTTATTTAATATTACTTCCAGTACATCCACAGAGATTTCCACTGAAAAGTTAGTCATATAATAGATTATTCACCATCTGTGATCCTAAATTAAAGGAAGCTCTGTTTC
The DNA here is from genome assembly GCA_020662805.1 of Glaucomys volans. Lineage (NCBI taxonomy): Eukaryota > Metazoa > Chordata > Mammalia > Rodentia > Sciuridae > Glaucomys > Glaucomys volans. The sequence goes on along the minus strand of JAJEJO010004596.1, from coordinate 67,887 downwards.
TGATAATAGCCAAATAGGCTCCTATTTGAATGGTATGCTGCAGATAATGAATGCAAACTCAGAACAAAACACAAAAAGAAAAAAAGGAAAGACCACCCAAAGAGAATGAAAATAACTCAGAGGAGGTGGATTCTGGAGAGCAGTTCACACTAGGAAAGAGGGAATGGCATTAATTCTGGCTATTAGATTCAGGGTAGTCGATGTCATGGATGGCAGTCAAATAAACAATACACAACTTTTCTAATTTGAAAGACAGACCAACGACAGAGTTTAGGATAACCACTGCTGCCAGTATGTACTTGTATATGTTGTATAGGAAAGACCCAGAAAAATGAAGATCCCCCAAATTAAATTTATAAACTGTTCATGTTTCTGGAACAGAGACTTAGTGAGGCAGACTTCAAGCATTTTACCTAAGGATAAAGTAATTCAACCAATACTTCAGCTGCCATACAAAAACAGAATTTGCAGTATAAGTTACAAAAAATAAATTAAATAAACTTCAGAAGATTACCAAAACCAAGATATCTAAAATATGACATCATAATCTCCAGCATGCATCCTAAATTCAAAACATAAATGAAAAAAAATTTTTCCATTCTCGCAAAAAACAGTAATTATAGAAACTGAAACCAAGATGACCCAGATGTTGGAATTAGCATAGAAGAATATCAAAGAAGTTATGTTGAATGATGGAAAGGAAAATATGTTTGGAATGAGCAAAAAAGAAATCACAGCAGAGATATAAAAACTATAAAAAATGACTACATGGAGAACTTAAGAAGGTGATTTTCCAATTTATATGGAAATGCAAAATCATAGCATATTCAAACCATTCCTGAAAAACAACAGCTTACTTGAATGACTTATAATAGATTTCAGTTCTATAAATCTGCAGGAATCAAAATAGTGTGATATTGATATAAAGATTGACAGAACAAGAAAATAGAATTAAAAGTTCACAAATAGACTCACACATATAAGGATCCTTTGACTGTTTTACGGAGATAGTAAAGTAATCCAATGGATGAGTAAGCAGTAAAGGGTTAATTCACAGATCTAGACTGCTCAAATGCTGCATATTTTCTGTAAGCATGTCCTTAGGCCTGACACTTGGCAAGTACCTAAGATATGAGTTGAGACCTTGGAATACTCTGCCTAAGAAGAGTAATTTGTATGCCTGATACCTTGGGCCATGTGGTACAAATTTGATCAAATAATTTATGCTAACAATGTGATTTGTGGTGAACACCTGCCCTTGTATGCCTAAGACTTAGGGAGATTTAGGACCTCATAGTACAAATTTAATCAAAAGGTTTATGTTAACAGTGAATGCTTACTTTTGGTCTTGTCCCCTAGAGCCTGAATAGGTGAGATCAATCATACAGGTACTGAATATCTATGTCACCGATCAATATTAAAACCACTGGAGAACAAAGCTTGGGTGATCTTCTGGACAGGCAACTCTGTGAATAGAGTGCCACATATCATTGCTTGGACAATTGAGAGCATTTATGGAAATGCACTGTGATGGGGAAGCTTAACATTGGTGCCTGGTTTCTTTTGCACTTTTTCCTATGTTGCTTTGCCATTTTCTGATTTTAACCTGTATCTTTTCAGTGTAGCATATGGTAACCATGAGTAAAACATCTTTTTCTGAGCCTAGAGAATCATTAAGACTATTAATGCTCAGGAGGATCCTCATCCCATGGAAAGAATGATTTCTTTAATGAACAGTGCTGGAATAACTAAATGTTCACATGGGAAAAAAATACAAACTTCCACTCATACTTCACAATACACTGAAAAATCATTTCAGCACGAATTATAGATTTAAACATACCAGTTCATACATAGTTACAGAATAAAATAGAAAGGAATATCTTTTACATGGAGGCAAAAGGTTTCTTACAAGCAGAAAAGACCTAAGACAAGTAATGACATGTGAAATAATGATAAATTAGACTGATGAAAATTAAGTTTTCTACATATCAAAATATTTGTAACATTCCTACAATTCAAAAATACCAACAACCCTTGAAAAATCTACAAAGGTTTTGAAAGTACATTTTATATATTAAAATACCTGTTAACAATAAGTATATAGAAATCGTTCAACATCACTAGTTATTAGTGAATATGAAATAAAATATATGTGATATCACTATGTACCTGGTAGGAATGACTAAATTAAAAACACTGACAATATCAAATTT
>JAJEJO010004596.1:11911-65661 GCA_020662805.1 Glaucomys volans | reverse complement strand
TACCTGGTAGGAATGACTAAATTAAAAACACTGACAATATCAAATTTTGGAAAGGTAGGGTCAACCACAATTGTCATACATTGTTGGCAAAAGGTAAAGTCTTAACAATTGCAATGGAAAATTTTCTTGAATTCTACAAATATATATAACACAATAATTCTAATCCTAGACATATACTTAAGAGTATTGCTCTATACCTCAGAGGGGACTTGGTCTGCATAGGTGTATTCACTTGTCAGAATTTATCAAATGCTCCACTTCCATATGCATTTAGTTGTGTCCAAATTTTACCTTAAGTGACTGCAAACAGAAAAATCCATTGAGTTAGTGATATTATTGATGAAATTTTCATGAAAACCTGTATAGATATCTACAACTTCTTGAAATACCTCAAAAAGAGATGCAAAATCACAAATGAATATATGATAGATAAATGGGAGATCTTTGAATAAAGCAAGTCCAAGAAAATATTAACATTTGAATCTAGTTGATAAGGATAATAGTATTTAGTGTTAAATTCTTTTAATGAAAATTTCCATGAAAGAATATTTAAAAATTCAAAAACTGGAATAACAATCATAGCATTTTCACTGAGTTTCACTGAGTTTGAAGTATTAATCTCAATAAAATTTTCTCAAGAAAGTTATTTTTAAAAATAATTTTAATTTTTGAAAATTCTTATTGGTCTATTAGTTATCTTAAAAACATCTTGAGAAAAGCCAAGATATTTTTACAAAGTACGTGACAGCAAGTTGACATTTTCTATTCCATTACTTTTGTTCTAAAACTGGTATTACAGATTGCTGAATAATTAAAATATGCTGCTATTAAAATAAAAGTCTGTTTTCCAAACTTGGGGTACATTTTAGTAGCATAAAATGTCAAATGACTCTATTACTTATAAAAAAAGATTACTTGTCTATACGATTGTGAACTCAATAAAGAAAATGTGCTAGAAAGAATTAAATAAAAAGTTCTGTTGGGTTTATCATCATCGACAATGGTGTCATTTTCCAGAAACACTAAAACCTCGTTATATTTCGGAACTATCCACTTATGTTGTCCCTATTCTCTCCATTAAAATTTTTATTATCTTGCTAAATATGAGTTTTCATGACTTGAAACTATCTCTGTTTCATCCAGTCATCAAGATAAATGGCTAAATAAGTTAGATTTGACAATGCTGCAAGTATATTCATATACTTTCTCCTAGAGGTTGAGTAACATGCACATTCAGTTTACTGAAATACAGTGCCTGGTTCTTAGTTTCACATATGAGCTAAATAAAAAGACAAATTAAAACTAGAATAGAACCAAATACTTTATGTCAAACTCTAAAATCATTTCTCTGTGTTTCTGCTATCTTTTTAAACAACTGTCTGGATAAAGTGTGAAATTTATGTTATTTTCTTTCTACATATTATGTATAATAAGGTAAGTTTGGCAAAAACCATCAAAAACCTTCTTACTATATGTGCTTCCTTTCTTTTTCTCTTCTTGATAGGATTAATGATTTGAGTAACATCATTGTTATCACCTCAACTGATCAATGTAAAGTTTTCAAAACAATTATTTGTACTCCTCTCTCTTACAAATTATTTTACACCTATTTCTCTAAAATAATGTTAGGTAGACTTGGTGATTGCACTTGGTATCACTCTAACTTCACACAGCATATTATGATAATGTGCTGTGTGTGATTGACCCTACACTCATATCCTAGGATGAATCCTAATTTGCATAATTCATTCAGAATCCTCTCAATACTGTTTATCGTAATTGCTGTGATGATAAGTAATTGCTTAATGCTTGAACAGTCATTCTATTTCATAGTGCAAAGTGATGGAAATCAGATAGAGTTTGGTGTTTTCCTGAATTTAGAGGATGAAGGTTGGAAAACCAGCAGGCTGTAAAGTTTAGAGTGCACGTATCTATGTAGAAAAGAGAAAAATTGTAGCTCACAACGTATTTAGTAGAAGGGATAAGGAAAGAAAGTTTTGTTCAGTGTGTAGTTCACTGCATAGGCATGAGACTATCAATTGCCCTAGAAATGTTGTTGTCACATAGGAAACTGCACTTAAGATTAAACTGACACCTAACAGAAGCTAAAGGCAAGTAAATTACAAGAAAAGATCAATTCATACTTCAAAATCAGGCTTTTTTCAGATTACTTTCAATGATTAATGTGGTATATTGATGTATGGTTAAAATTAATTAGAGTTCAATTTTTGTTTTTTTAAGACTGAATTTATCCTAAACAGTGTTTGTACTCATAGCATGGTACTATGCCATTTTCTTCGTATTCGATCATAAACACCTGGAGATTAGAGACCATATCTTCATTTCTATATCTCAAACATCTTATGGTAGCCTGGCTCACATCACAAATCACTGAATATCTGTGTAAGAAAATGACTGCATTGGTATGGTATTTTGAATTTTAAAAAATAAAGGTAAGTTTTTATTTTCTACATTTGACCCAGAGTAGAAGGTTCTTGGCTTATGCTGCATTGTCCCACCATTATCTGTTCATGACAGCATGAGAACCGAATGGAAATCGGTCATTTATTAGTTGGATGACCTCAGACAAGACTCTTAAAATATGAAAGATGGTGCAATGAGACAGACATCATTACCTTATGTACATATATGATTACACAAATGATGTGAATCTACATCATGCACAAACATAGAAAGGAAAAGTTGTACCCCATTTGTGTACAATTGAATCAAAATGCACTCTGTAAAAAAAAAAAAAAAAAAAAAAATAAACTATCAGGATAACTTTTTAACATTTATTTTATGATCTATGTGATATATGTGTATAAATACATATTTTTCCAGAGAAGCAGTTCAGTATTCATTAATTCAGATTTGTAAGTAATTTCACAGAAATTAATTCCATGAATAGTGAGAGTGAATAATATACAAAAAATAATAACTAGATGTGCTAAATGCATTTGGTAGAGGCAGACTAAAACAGATAGATTGGAATAGTCTCTTTGGATTAAAGAGATCAATTTTTGACTGTGTTGCAAATTTGGTAGACTCTTTCCAAGTTATGACAATGTCTAGAACATCTGATGTTCATGGTTGCTGAAATAATGGAAGAGTAAACACAGAGGGCTCACCAGAAACTAACTGCATTTGAAGTTAAATGATTCACTGTGATTCATACTTTATTCATTGTATAAACTTGAGTTGTCCAAATTTAACAGACAAAGGGATGGAGAATGTAGAAGAGCACTGGGATACTTGTTTATTATGAAAATTTGCAGTTCTGATGTATATAATATTTGATGATATAAATTACATTTTGTCCTAAGAAAAACTATGTAAATTATTGCATAAAAACTCCAAAGAATTTATATTCTAAATTCTATATATAGTTGGAAAATAGCAATGTTATGATTTTGCTAGAGTTCCCAAATATTTTTAAAATAAAATTAGAAAATTGTATTAATTCTTCTAGTCAGTGGTGACAGGTTTTCAATTAATGACATCACTATCATTGTTTACCACTATAACTATAATGAATTTCAAAATATAAGCACTTATATACAGTTTATCTGAAAATCAAGGAAATGTAGGGAAAATCTGTTTTAAAAATTATATTATCTACATCTTATAGTACACACACACACATATATATGTATATGTCATATATATATATACATACATATACTTTTCTTCAACTTCTACAAATATTTTTGTGTAAAATACTTCTAATTGAAAAAAATATATCTGATTGTTTGTATACTATTGAGTGTTTAGTAAGTCTGTAAATCCAGAGACTAATATACATTTATTGTCTTTTTTAGATTAACATTTGGTTACGTTTTCTAAAATGTATGTCACTGAAAAGATGTCTAGAGGACAAAGTAAAGCATTTTGAACAGAAGTATCACCTGACAGAGAATTAGAATGAGACAAAAAAATTAATAAAGGTTAAAGATCTACAAGCATGTACAGTTTTTAGAATACTGAAATAAAGTTGTTACCTTCCAGAAGAAAATGTTTCAGGTCCACATTATTTTACTTGTGGATTCTTCCTAACATACATGAAAGACATGATACAAATACTTCATAATTTCTTAAAAACATATAAACAAAAGGAAAACTTTGTAGATTTTAATAAGTCCAGAATTATCCTAATACCAAAAACAAATATATAGCAAGAAAGGAAAACTACAGAATATTTCTCATGAACATAAATGTAAAAATCTGTAATTAAATATTAGGAAATTGCATTCAACAATGACTAAAAGAAATTATAGGTCATGACCAAGTAGGGTATTCTCCAGGAATGGAAGCATGTTTTGTTATTTGAAAATCAGTCAGTGTAATGTAACATACCAATGAGCTAAACAGGAAAATTCAAAAGAGTATATCAAGTAGTTCAGGAAAAAAATTGATAAATATTCCATACCCATTTAAGATAAAATCTTTCCAAAAGGAGCAAGAGGGAGAAATTTCATCAACTTGTTAAAATAAAAAAAGCTACAAAAGAAAAAGCAAAAATAGTTGACATCATACTTATTTGTGTGAAACTAGATACTTTGTCAATAATATTAGGAACAAGGCAAATGAGTCCACTCTCAGCACCCACTTTAGCATAAAATCAGAGGTGTAGTTTGAACAGTATAACAAAAATGATAATAAAACTTACACATGCTGAAAGAAGAAAAGGAAATGATCTTTGTTCAGCATGATTTTTGATGTACAAATCCAAAATAAATGCAAGACCTCTGTCTGGAAGCTAACAAGTTAATATAGCACTGTGGAAGAAAAGTTTAAATTGTTGGAATCCAAATGGATAAATTTATGTCAAACCTAAGGACAAAAAAAGTAAATAAAGTAGGGAGGTAATAGGAACATTTTAAAACACCATCACCTGATAGTAACTGTCACAAAAGACTCTTACAAAACCAAAAGTTTGCATAGAGACCACCACAGTCTTATGCAAAAAGTACTTTGGCAAGGACATTTCCCTCACAACTGTCTGTTCAACTGCTCTTAGTATTAACCACTGCAGCTGAGGACTTTTGTTTCAAAATCTCTTATGAAATTCTCTTTATTTTGGTATTTAAAATGCTCTCCTGAATTCAACCTCCTCCAGTATGCCCCTAGTTTATTATAGAATACATAGTTCCATTGCAATTTGCTGCAATTCCTAAATAAATATCATTATTCTTTGTTGAAATCCTGATTTTTTAAAAAAAATATTTAGGTTGACAGCATTAAGCAATAGAAAATTAAGATACTACTAAATACCTAATAAGGTAGGTAAATCCCACGAAACTGGTGATACCACTTGCTGAAAAGAACACAGAACAACAGGAAATCTCCTCTACTGGGCTGCAATAGTACTGATAATTAGCAGGTAGTTTAGCATTTTCTTGGTAAGCTAAGCACAGTATTACTACTTAATGTGCCCATTATGCATCTATGTATTTTATCTAACTAATTTGAAAACTCAAATCTACATAAAAACTATCTTTCACATGGACATATATGACAGCTTTGCTCATAATGGTAAAACTAAAACAATGAAGATATTTTTCAATATGTGAATGAATAATCTAATCATATATATTCATAAAAGGGTATTTTATCTGGTGACACAAGGAAATGAGCCACCAAGTCATGAAGAAACTCAGAGAACATAAAGTGCATCTTGTAACTGAAAGAAGGAAGTCTGAAAGGAATAGTTGAATAGCTGAGGATGCTAGTCCTCATTTCTATGGCTGTGACCACAACCCCGGACAAAACAACTTACAGAAGGAAAAGTTTTCTTTGGGCATACAGTTGTGGAGGTCTCAGTCCACAGAGGGCCAACTCCATTGCTCCAGGTCCAGGTGAGGCAAGACAAAATGGCAGAAAGGTATGGTAGAGGAAAGCAGCCCAAATCATTGTGGGGTCAGAAAATAGAAGGGGAGGAAAAGAAAGGGGTTACAGGAAGAGCAACATTTCTAGGGCATGTCCACAGCCACCCATGTCTTCCAGAAATGCCCCACCTGCCTACAGTTACCCACTCAGTCCATTGAAACTAGACGGATTGATTAGGTTACAACTCTCTCAATCCAATTATTTCCCCTCTGAATATTCCTGCATTAATAGGAGGTTTCAGAGGGCACCTACATCCAAACCACAGCACTGAAGTACTGAGAATTGGTAGTTCTTGCTTGTTTGTTAGGGAGATGCACTTGTTCTGTATGACACTGCTCCAGTGGATAATGGCGGCTACTGTGCACTACATGTTTTTCAATATCCCTAGAAATTTACAGCACAAATAAAGAACCTTGATGTATGCAAAAGAAAAAAATCACTTAGGAGTGTGGGGATTCCAAGACAATATAAAATGTAACAAAATAAGTCTAAATCTATTAAAAACTGTATGCAGCCACTCTGGAAAGCAATGTGGAGATTCCTTAGAAAACTTGGAATGGATCCACCATTTGACCCAGCTATCCCACTCCTTGGCCTATACCCAAAGGACTTAAAATCAGATTACTACAGTGATGCAGCCACATCAATGCTCATAGCTGCTCAATTCACAATAGCTAGATTGTGGAACCAACCTAGATGTCCTTCAATAGATGAATGGATAAAGAAACTGTGGTATATATACACAATGGGATATTACTCAGCCATAAAGAAGAATAAAATTATGGCATTTGTAGGTAAATGGATAATGTCGGAGACTGTTATGCTAAGTGAGATTAGCCAATCCCCAAAATCCAAAGGCCAAATTGTCTCTCTGATAAGTGAATGATGATGCATAATGTGGGGTGGAAGGGTGGCAAGAATGGAGGAAGAATAGATAGCATAGAGGGAAGGGAGGGGTGGGGTCGGGGTGGGGGTTAATAATAACAGAATGTGTGACAGACATCATTGCCCTGTGCACACGTATGAATGCACAGATGGTGTGACTCTACTTTGTGTACAACCAGAGAAACAACAGCTGTACTCCATTTGTGTTCAATGAATCAAAAATTAAATAAATAAATAAATAAATAAATGAAAATAAATGTCTGTTGCTTAACACCCCCCAAAAAAAATGTATGAAATGACTTTTTCAAAGGGGGTAAGTAAAAAGTATCAACTTATTAGTTTTGAAAATGAATAGAATCTGTAAGAGTAAAAGAAAAATAAATACATAAAACTTGAAATAAAGCAAACAAACCTTAAAAAAGCCCTGTATTAAAGTTCCTGAAGTCTTTTTTCTTCCTCACATGGGCATTAATTGAAATTTCTAATACTATGATACATGTGTACTGTGGTTGAGCATTTAAATAAGTAGAAACTAGAATGATCCCCTTAGTTATGAATTAATGTTGGATGTCAGTGTAAGTTCATGTTTATCTTAAATATGTTTTGTGTATATTCATTCAGGTGTGTATATATACATGTTAATGTACATATACATATTTCCTTGCTCTAACAGCTAAGAAAGCCTAGAAACAATGACAGCCAGCAGCACTCAGAACATTTAACCTTTAACTCTTGGTTTCTGATACTATTCTCCAATGAAAGGAAACAGGAGTCCTTGGAGAAATGGTTATTTCTAGGGTTGTGGAAGAAAATATACTTGATGACACCAGAACAAAAAGTGAGGATATGCTGAAAAATAAATAAATATTTCACAGTGAAACCAGTATATGAAAGATACACAGGACCCAGTTCAAAGAATTTCCAATGGCAAAAACTGGAATGATTTAGGAATAAAATGAAGTAGAATTTGATTAAAATACAAAGTGTAAAATAGTTATTCAAGAGTCCTTACCTATATAAATTGATAAACGGATAAATAAACAAGCAAATGATGAGAGATAAATCTTCAGTATATAAAAATTCTAAATGATTTATATAGCTACTGGCATCAGAAGTGTTCACTCCTAAAGTATGGGTTAAACTTGTTACCTCTTTCCAAAAATATAGTATGTGAAGGAAATAAAAGGGAACAGTGGAGAAACCTAAAAAAATATACCTCAGCCAGGTGATCAACATCAGAGTCAAGATCATGTTGATCATATGTACCCCTGGATGATATGATGAAATGGCACTTTGCCTCAGTGGACCGCCTTTCAAAAACCTATAACAAGATGAATCAAAAGAAAAAATAAAATCAGAAAAATCCAAACAGAAGGACTTTACAAAAACTCCTTACCTATATTCCTCAAAACTATCAAGGACACAAAAATCAAGAAAATTCTTAGGAACTGTTGCAATCAAGTGGAGTTATGGCTTTGAGACAAGATATCTAAGGGCAAGACAGTATCTTAGGTGAGATGTTTGAAAAAATGATGCTAAGTATAAAGCAAAGAAGCATGAATAAAGCATGGTCTTAAATAATAATGTATCCATATTGGTTTATTAATTGCATAATTATACAATACTGAATAAGATGCTAATTCTAGGAGAAACTGGGTGTTGGGTACAGAGGGACCTTTAGCTTTCCATTTTTCTTCTCTAAATCTAAAACTATTCCAAGATAAAGGTTTATTTATAAAGGACAATAATGAGAAAAAGTGTAGACAAACAGGTGTGGCACATGCCTATAATTCCAGCAACTTTGGAGTCTGAGGCAGGAGGATCTCAAGTTCAAGGCCATTCTCTACAACTTAGCAAGGCCCTAAGCAACTTAGACTCTGTTTCAAAATTTAATGAATAAGTAAATAAATAGGCTAGGGAGAAAAAGATTGATGAAGGACATATTTAGCATAAATAAATTTTATAGGAGTAAACAAATAAAAAGATAAAAACAAAAATGAAAATGGAAGAAAAGTTATTTTTAGAGAAACTTTCAATTGATAGATGTTTGCTGACTGAATATTTGGTGAGAAGATCAAAATAATCACTGTTCTCCAACAAATATGTTAACATATTAAGAGAATCCTAATTTTACCCAGATAAACCAAGAGTGTGTTATATTTTTATACACAGTGAATATTTGCTCTATAAAATGATGTGGCATTGCTTCAAGCATCGCATATTTTTTTTATGGTGAAACAGAGAAGTAAAGTTATAACTCATGAAACTCAGCTCAGAATTTAAACTGCAGAGTTCAGCTTAGCTGAGAAAGTAAACTGCATGATCAGCTAGTGTTTTCTATTGACTAATTTTTTCTTAAATAAAAAAATACTATGCTTCTCAACTATCAACCTCAGAAACTATATTACTTATATAAATCTGTTTCAGTTTATTTATTACTTTACTTTGGGAGAACAGTTATATGTCTTATTATCCAACATTCCCTTTTGCAATGTTTATGGTTTTTATAAGGAGTGGGAAGAAGTGGTAGGGCTGTTCAGAATTTCCCTTAAATGAATACATAGATATTTTTAAAAGCATAAGATTTGAGAGTTTTGGACAGAGTGCTTTGTCTTAGATATAAATTGCTAGATTTTAGGTTCACAGTAGGAGCCTCTTCATTTAAAAGTTAAATGAAATGAACCAGATACTGAAGCTATTGCTCACTTCAAAATTAGCCATTCAATTAATGAGAGATGTTGGTAAGGGTTAAGGATCAAGGACTTGGCATTATTCATTCACGTATTTATTATGTATTTCATGCCACAGTGCATTACCCAGAATCCATGTCTTATAAATAAGAATTGGAAACCTTGTAACACACTGAATACCAATGTATTTTAGCTGTGTAGAAATGTATTACATTCACATGCATTAAAATAATAGCATATTAGATCTAGGACCTTACAGGTCATTGAGTCCAATTTTATAATTTTTCAAATTATGTGGGGTGGGTATGGGAAGTTTTGCAAAACTGGGAGAAAGGTAATGTTATATACTTTTCTCAAAAGACATGTATACTTAGTTTCTGAACTGGAATTAGAATTTAAACATCTTTATTTTCACTGTAATGCACTCACCACTTCATTAAAGTTAATAATAAAATGTAATGTTAATGTTAATAAAAAACGTAACAAATAATATTATAATAACTTTATGTGAAATTGTATGAGCTCTGGTAAAAAACATAAAATACAGATAATCTTTGCACATATTTCAACAATGATTTTCAAACACTAGAAATTATGTAAATATTATTTGTCATTTTATATTTTGGTGTAGTTGATAGAAAATTATGAAGTAATGGTGGTTAGACACCATTCTACACTTCAAGATGTTTAAGATCACATTTTATGTGTACAGTTTCACTCTTCCTAAATGTGAAAATGTAGGAAATGTAGATAATTAAATTCTAGAACTTTCCATTTGAAATTAATTTTAATGGACTTAAAATATTGGCCAAAATATAAAAGGATAGAATGTGTTTGTTGCAATATGCTATTTGGGACTGCTCACATCACTCATCCCAGAGTGTTACTAACCATTGCTTCTAGCTCTTCTGTTTCTCCTAACAACAGAGAGAAATAACATAAAAGATAATTTAAATAAAATAAATAAAGGCTAATACTAAATACAGATGAAGCTTAGGAGCATCTTCATATGGAAGGAAGAAAAATGGATGGCACCTCATAGGACATAGACATATCTAGCATTGCCAGTGACTTGTTTTATTGAACAAACGTTTGGTTCTCAGTTTCCTTAATCTTGTGGAACAAAAAGATAAATAACACATATTTGTCGTTGTTCTACTCATTGGAATTTCCATAAATAATTTTTTACTATGAAAAATGTCAGGTTTTGGTCTTACATGATATAAACTAAAACTTTAAAAAATGACAATTATAACTAAACAGCGTTCACTAAGAAAATGTAAAATAACTCGAATAACTTGATTCTTCTTAAATGAATATAGACCTGAAATCAACTATGGAAGTTAATATAATTTAATTAAACACTATCAAAAGTACCAATTACTAATTTTTCTTCAACCCTTCAAGGTAAATAATTGTTCTCTTTTATTTTTTAGAAGCAGGGGAAAAAATAAACAATTTGGATGTATTGGATTTTATTTTTGCTTCTTTTTACCAGATGATCTATAATAGGGTAGAATAATGAAATTTTCAAAAGAATCTATGCAGTTAATTAGTGATCATAAGTCAAAAAGCTGATTGGGTTTGAAGATTTTTAAAATCCTAATCCATGTACTTAATTTCTACTCCATTTAGCTGTAGAAGCTCATTATGGAGACTTATATTTCTGACAACATCGCAGATTCCAGGACTTGTGTCCCCTTTGCAATACATAATTGGCTCACAGGAGGATACACAAAATCCTTATTGGCCAAAATATAAAGCACTGAGAATCAAAACAATGAAAACATAAACTAAAGTTATTGCAGTCCTGGGAGGAGCAGAGACTGCCTACAACAGTAACCAGAGTCCTTTGGTTTTAATGCCTAGAACTGGAAATGAAGGCTGTGACATTAGACCACATGAGGTAAGGTTTGAGATCCACGTCCTCCACAAAATGCTAGAGGATGTGCTAGATATAGTCTGCATGAAATAAATAAAAAAACCCATGTATCTACTTGTTTTAGGCTTCAAAATGCTATAACTTCCCATTTTAAATAATACTACATTAGTGCCATTTCTATTAAATGCATTTTCTGGAACATATTCATTTATTTGTGGATTTCTGTCAAAATACACCAGGTTATTCAATTCCAAATATTCTGGGATAAGAGAGAATTATGGAAGCATACACATAAAAAAGGAGTTTAAAAAAGTAAAAATATAAGATTGCAAACCTTTTGTATATTTATGCCATTTTTCATATAATAATTGCACAAGCAGAATAGCAATTCAGGATGTTTTTATAGTCAATAGTGGGAGGAATCTCTTTTTACATATGATGAGAATAAGCCATACTTTTGATTGAAAGAATGGCTATTGTACGTAATGCATCTGGAGCTTTTCACTTAGAAGTCAGATGTTTCATTCATGAATATTGCAGTCAGTGAATATTAAAAGAAGGCAATGATTCTAGATTGGTGAGGCTGTACTAGCATCCTATTTTTCAGGGCATCTGTAATAGCTCTATAATTACAGGGGAATTACATGTTCCTCCAAATTACTTGATAATTACACTTGATATTCCCAAGTAATTCAAAGATTAGTTACTATGTAACTTGCAATTTTTCAACATTTTTTTCTTATTTTAAAGATTTATTAAATAGTGGACATTCAAAATGTATTTCTAAGTATTTTAGGTTAGTTTTGTGCACCGATTTTGTTAGAAAAAAATGAATGTGAAGGTGTATGAATTATTAGTCTTGATATGTAATTTGTGGTTCGAGATACAGTTCATAATTACATTTCCTTTAATATGATTCTGTGAATTCTGATACAAGTGACTTTTGAACCAAAACAATTAGATAAATTGATATAATAAAAATATTCCACTGTATCAAAACTAAAACTTGAACTATAACTTCAAACTTAAAACTATGTTTAGGTTCATAGTTAACAAACTTTAATGATCAAATGGCAAATCAGTGAGTTTATATCCAATATCAAACAATATTTATATATTAATTGACAGGGAAATTATAAGATTTTAAAGAAAATATAAATAATGATTGTAATTATAGAGCAATTGAAGCACAAGGTTTTAACAAAAAATGAAAAAGAAAAATAATTATGGAATATTTCTTTGATATTCTATGCCTATTAATTGCCAAAGTTTCATGCTGTGATTTTCTCATTCATAGATGTTTCCTTGCAAGGAGACAACACAAGGTACTTGATCCTGACACTACATCTCCCTTATAAAATGGAACAAAAATCATTCTGTTCAAAGAACAATATAAATTTCACAATGTAAGTATAGCTCTAATTAAAAGAGCTAAACCTCTCAACAGAAAATTAGGACATCTTGTTCAAAAATATTAAGAATTTAAGGTAGTGATCACTTGTATTAAATGCAACAGGAGGGCTTTTTGAGCCTGGGGTCTTTGCTTCTGCCTAAGTTACATACTCCTATAGCTGCCTTGGTTCTAGTGTATGAAATGTTTGTGTTTTGGGCCAAGAGTGGCCAGGGAATAAAAAGATGGCATTCAGAATGGATGATACTTAAAATTCTAAGCTAGCAATTTGAAATTCAGAAATAAAGAAGATACATAATTCAAATGATCAACTAACTGTGTAGGAAAAAATAAAACTATTTACCCTAAAGTACTTGGAACACTGATTAAACTTGAACCAGAAAAGAAACGGACCATATGTGTTTTATTTAGTAAAAAGAAAAACACTGCAAATATATGTCCTAGATATTCCTATGAAGAAATCAGAAAAAGACTAAGTCACATACAAAAATTTTAAAGGATATATTGTAGTTTTCTTTGGGAAGGCATATTTTAGCTACTAAACATTATGAAAATCACACATTATGATAAATGGGGAGAGGGAGCTCTCCATTTATTTATTTTATAATAAAGGCATTAATGTCAGCTTAGGAGAATTCTGGCCATAGGTCCTTATTACCTCCCAAAGGCCTCACATCCAAATGTCATCATATTGAACATTAGGTTTCAAGTTATGAAGTTTAGGAGACAAATCATTTAGTCTACAGCCGCATATGACCAGAAATCAAAAGTTGTACTGGTATTTTAATTATCACTTGCTATGTTGTAAATTATGTCCATGCTTAAAAACTGTACCACTCCTAAACTATTTGGCATTTTCTTTGGATATGGAGAGGAACAACGGTCTGAGACCAGCAAGGACACTTACTACTGGAAGAGACTCAAAGACAGTGAGAAAATTGTCACTCAATGCTGAGAAAAGATGACACATATGAAGTGCCAGGATGTTTGCACCATGCTTACCTATGGTAATAGAAACAATTCAAAAATATATTCAATGAACCTATGGAAGAGGCTTTGGAGATTTCCAGGAAATATTTAAAAAGTACCAAATGCCCCTTTTCTCTGCCTATAATAAAACTTGGAGAGAAAGAAATATACTGAAGAAAGGATTTTCCAGATTCAAGAAAATTTAAAAAAAGAATACTTCAACTCAAGTCCTAACTGGGTTTGAAAATAAAACTGTAAC
The DNA here is from genome assembly GCA_020662805.1 of Glaucomys volans. Lineage (NCBI taxonomy): Eukaryota > Metazoa > Chordata > Mammalia > Rodentia > Sciuridae > Glaucomys > Glaucomys volans. Next base: position 51,676 of record JAJEJO010004596.1, on the reverse strand, counting down.
TTCTTTCAAACTTCTGTAGATGGAAAAATGTTCTCAAAGTCTGCAATTGTTACAAGTCCAAGAAGGAATTGAGGGTACATATTTTTCTCTGTGGTGATATAAGACCTTTAATGTCAGAAGGCTCAAGACAATGCCTTCTATATCGTCTCTTCTAAACCAAAGTACTTCTAAAAACTTATGGATTTGTTCCCCAGCACCTGAGTGACATTCCCAGCAAGGTACAGAGCAGTATGCCTTGAAGTCAGTAGTGTCTATGCCTTTTGTGTGATAGACCAAATCTAATAAGATTCTTGGAAGTCTTCAATGTTTGTAATAGTTTTGTGGTGTCAAAAGCATGAGGCACTTGGAATTTTAAAAGAAGGACATGTTAAAGTGAGATGAAATCTCTGGATTCCTAAGCCTCTGTGAACACCACGCAGTCTCATAACGCTACTCACCTTTAGAAACAGGAACCATTTCTTAAGAATGAGGAAGAAGAACTCAGAGGGTGGGGTCAAAACTCAGAGAGTAGAACAGAGAACTAAGGAGTATCAATCCTTGGGAGCAAAACTGGTCTTACTCTCTATCCAAATCATGTTCCTGAGTAAAGGGAATTGTTGCCATGTTCTGGGCAAGATCTTTTTGTTGATCTCCTGGTTCTACAGTATCACCCTCATTATTGCTACTTCTATTACTACGTAACAACTATTGTCCTTGTAAATCTATATCTTTTTATACTAAAAACCTAAATCTTTACCTTATGAATTAGTTTATTGCCCTAGTATTTTAACGCAGATAATCATTGCAGTTCTGTTGAAAATATGGTTGATGTTAAGGTAAGATTTTTGTAACTTTAAGACATCACTCAGGTATTAACAAATATGAGTAGTGAGTCAATTATAAAAGAAGTGAAGCTATGTTGGAATTAATAAAGAGTTAATATGTGGTCTAAACACAGCATTCAAAACATGAAGATTGTGTTTGAAATGGTGATTATACAGTTTCCTCTATACAAGCATGACACAATTAAATTGCCATCATGAACACTTTGAAGTAGCCAAAAGATCTGTGTTCAGAGGTTAAAATTGAGAAATTATTTTTCCTAGACACTTTTTAATAGTTGATTTGGCTTCTGGAAAGCCAAATGTATCATATCTGTCTTTATATAAGAAAAATTCACACCACACATGGTAAGTAGACTTTTTACAACTCAAGAGGAAGAAAACAGGACAACAATGTAAGGATCCTGAAAAACCACTGATTATGTTGCCAATCTTTAGTTTTGGGGAGATATGGTTAAGAAGAGAACTTTCAAAAAATTGATAATTTTATGGTGGTAGGATTATCATTTAATGCAAAGTAAATTGGTGAGCTGCATTGTAAGCTCAATACATTCTGATATCAATCTACATGAATGATGCAAATTCATATACAGAAATGTAGCATGTCAAACAAATCATTGCCAAATCTAAAAATATGTTTCAAACTTATAGTCAGACTAGTGCATCATAATGTAGTGGCTCTTTTGAGGGAAATTACATTAAATTAACATTTTTATGTCTTGACACAATACAGCTTTGTAATTGTAAATGTTGTTCAATCTTTTACTTCTATATGCATATGTAATTTTTGATAGGAATTTCAAGGAATCTTAGGACATTTGTGTTTATTTCAAAAATGCAACTTTCTTATAGCACATTTGAAATGCAACTTTGTGTGAAAAAAAAGTTGTTAAATTTCCCCTCAGTTTGGAGTATTCATAATTCAAAAGCGTAAATTGTTATGTATTCTATAAAAGTACCCATGACAATTTGCAAAGACTTCTGAACTTGTGTTAAACATCTTGTTTTGTGAAACTGATTTCTGAATAGTTTCACCTATTTCTTCTCTGCACTTATGTAGAAATGTCTGAAATACTTCCTAAAATGCTAAAAATAATGCCTCATAGACATTCAGCTACTATCAAGGGGAGAGAATATATATAGCCAGGCACCATCGTATAACATCCTTCTAAAGACTTGTCAAATCTGTACATAACGAAGAGATCATTTCTGCATTATGGGCATGAAAATGGTTATAATTAACTTCTCAAACCCAACAGCATGGTGAGAGGGATAATTATAAAAGAACTCAAACCAATCTCAGCTTAATTATTCTTCACAGAGATGGAGTGGGGGCATTTCCAATGCCTCCTGTTGTGCTTTTGGAACCAAAGCAAGTTGATTAGGAAAGATTGTCAGGTTTCTCTTCATTCAAATAGTTAACTATAGTCTCAAAGTAAAAGGCAACTGATAAGCTTTATAAACATATAGAAGATTGCAAAAAAACTTAGTTTAGTGGAAAGAGAAGGGTGGGTTATAGATTAAGTTGAGGTCATATACCTTGAAGAAGAAAGTTACTCAGGCAAGGATTCAAGTCTGATACAACAATGGCTACAAATTAAAGCATGTCACTATTTTTGACAGATTTGATACTAAAAGGCTCCTCTTATTTGATTTGTGTCATTAGAGTCTTTAGTGTGAAAGGAAGGGAAGCACTATAATTTCTATTAACAGAAACACTATACAAGTGCTATTACTGTTATTATTACTCTGAATATCAACACATTTCTGTTCTTTATGTTTCTAATTTATATATCTTTAGAAACTGGTAAAAACTTTTATTGCTTCTTTTAAGCAAAAAAAAAAAAAATCATAACAATGTTACTAATATATGTGTCCAAATGATTACAACAATGAATGAGGCACACAGCATGAAATGATAGGTATTACAGAGAACTCTTCTAAAGGTCTAATTAATATTATATAAGTGCTTCTTATGACATGCCTGGTCCTGACTATCTTATGGATATTGCTTAGGTGCCTTATATAAATATTTCTTTCTGAACATCCACACATTAACAAGGATTCAAAAATATGCCATGGAGCAAAATCCTCTGGTCTTATAACTAAAAACTAAATAATACATAATTCTACAAAATAAATCTCAAATACAGATCTGAGCTTACTGGAAGTCTAGTAAAATGTACAATAAGTAACTTCACCCTCATTGGCTAATAGATATTTGATGCCAAGTATTTCCGAAACATATTCTCAGGAGAAATTACCTGGAGTACTAAGCAGCCTGGCCTTACATCAACCTTCTTTTAAAGAATGTAGGCATGGATATCAACTATCACTTAATCATTGTTCCATAGGTAATGGAATATTTTGGAAATTTGTAATATATACAAATATACAGTTTTAATATACTTTATTTCTATTCTATGCTTCCATTCAGTCTTAAGATTAAATTTCCAATTCATTTTCATGATTTTTTTTTACTTCATTTGCTATACAATCTTTTAGTATCAATGAAATAAATGTACATTAAAAGTAAACTACATGATCATCTATAAACATTTTAAAGAAAATGAATTATGATTGTGTAGATACTTGGGATATGTGCAATATTTTAAATGATAAAGCTTGATGAATTGAAATCAAGGCAGTCTGACCTATTTTTTAAGCCTATATTTACAAAAGGTAAGTTTCTGTAACTATCTAAAACATGTGGCAATATCCAATAATTAGCTCTTTATAGTTATTTTAAGGACTGGCGTCTGAGCTATTATTCTTAGCTATCTTTTCTTTCTCAATAGTTTTGCCACTGATTTCAATGAGTACTCCCAAATTTGTTTGCCCTAACGTTGTTAATAAAGAGTTCTAGAAAAACATTAAAAATAAGCAAAATTTCCAATGTTAGTTCTTGTGCTAGTGAACTTTCTATCACTATACCAAATAGTTGAAATGACCTACTTGTAGAAAAAAAGGTTTATTTTGGTTTAGATTTTTGGTTCCTGATGGTTCAGCTCTGTAGTTTGGGGCCTATGGCAGGTGACATAACATTGTGGGAGTTATGCTGTTAAAGAAAACCACTCATCTCATGGACAGGAAACAAACAGAGAAAAGAAAGGGGTGAAGGTCCTACAATCCTCTGGGTTGACATGGTCCCAATGATCTGAAGATTTTCCATTACCTCTGACATTTTAAAGGTTCCACTACCTCCTGATAGCACTACCCTGGGTCCTGGCCCTTTGACACATAAGGTTTTAGGGACTTTCAACATCCAAACCATAGCAGTTCTGAAAATATGGGGAGCAGTAAGTGACAAGTGATTAAACTACTGTCTCACAGTGGCCCATGAGGACAATGACTAATATTTTGCTCAAAAAAATTAAGAATTCAACTTTGAGTAGACACAAATATAGGGGAAAAAGGAAGATTTGCTACATATGCTGTTTTGGTAGCAAAAGAAAATTCAATTCTTTTGTTTTATACCAAAATATCTATAAATAATCAAGGAATGATGATTTGAATTCCTAAATTCACACACTGCCAATTATTTCATAGTCACTTTTTAAAAAAATTTTCTCATTAAGTTTGTTGAGGAAAAGAACTATTACTAGTAGTATAGATTTTCTCCCACTCTATAGGCTCTCTCTTCACATTGCTGATTGTTTTCTTTGCTGAGAAAAAGCTTTTTAGTTTGAATCTATCCCAATTATTGATTCCTGCTTTTATTTCTTGTGCTTTGGGAGTCATGTTAAGGAAGTCTGGTCCTAGGTCGATATGATGTAGACTTGAACTTACTTTTTCTTCTATTAGGTGCAGGGTCTCTGGTCTAATTCCTAGGTCCTTGATCCATTTTGACTTGAGTATTGTGCAGGGTGAGAGATAGGGGTTTAGTTTCATTTTGCTGCATATGGATTTCCAGTTTTCCCAACACCATTTGTTGAAGAGGCTATCTTTTCTCCATTGTTTGTTTTTGGTGCCTTTGTCTAGTATGAGAAAACTGCATTTGTGTGGGTTTGTCTCTGTGTCCTCTATTCTGTACCATTGATCTACCTGCCTATTTTGGTGCCAGTACCATGCCGTTTTTGTTACTATTGCTTTGTAGTAAAGTTGAAGGTCTGGTATTGTGATACCTCCTGCTTCACTCATACTTACGTATAAGGCATCCTAAAGTTAAGTGGCAGCTTATAAATATTCAATCTAAACTACTTCCCAACATAGGGATTCTTTTTATCAACTCTGCCAAGTTGAAAATATCTAGAAGTAGTTGTACTTACTTTTAGGAAAATGTAAAAGTTCTACAAGTAGCAAATACAAATGAAATTTTATAAGTACACTTTTTCTTAAAAGTTTTATAAAGCAACAGTAGATTGACTAAGTTGAAAAGTTGGCTCTGCATATGTTTATGTTGATGCATACATGTGTGTTTGTGTGTGTGGGTGGATGGGTGTGTGTGCGCATGTTTTAGTAAAACTGATAGATTTATGGCAAATCAGGTCTTAAATTTGTATATTTTACCAAAATCATACCTGAGTTTTTTACTGCAGTAAAATATTGTTTCACAATGAGAATTTGACCAAATGGCGTACTTATTACCTTATTTGGCTCAGAAAATTATTTGAGAATGTGCTTTCTAATAACTATTAAATTAAACTCCAGCTGTATTTGGACCAGACTGCTGCACACCATGTCTTTCTTTTCTCCCTGTGCATGGACATGGATTATGCTTCTGAGAGTCACAGAGAGGACATTAAAGTGTGCAGGCCTGTGAGAGAAAGCTTGAGATTTGTTTTTTCCTTCTCTCTATATTAATGGTATCTTGTGGGATGGTTCTGCCAGTTCCAAAGCCTTTGCTTCCACCAGCAGACTCATTGTGGTTGGTTCTGCTCTCTGTTCCCAGATCCTAAACTCAGATTACCATGTCCTTTCCATCCCCCAGAATGCAGATGATTCCTATTTTTGCTAATCTTGAATTTCCTCAACATCTATTGCTTGTACTTTTAACATTTCTGGTTGTATATGCACTTAAATCCCTTTCTTAAAGTTCCTTTATTGAATTATATGGTATCCTTCATGAAAACTGATGTTAGCCAATACTATTCTTTGGTGATAGACAAGTGAATAATAATATGGAGGGAATAAAAGCATTATATTAATATTATTTACTCCAACAAGTCATACAAAACAAAACAAAAAAGGGAATTAGCAACAATGGTAAATATGTCTATATTTCTAGCTAATATTTTAGGATTTACTAGTCTTGGATGGAGAGACCTGAGCCGGTACTGCAAGAGTTTTCCTCAAAAGTAACAAAAAGTTTGAATAAAAAATGTATAATGAGAATTTAGTTCGAAACAAGTTTTTCAAATATGATCATACTTTATAATTCAGTGGTAAAATGCAATCCAAAGTACTGTATTCAGTGATCTAGAAATTTTTGAAATTCCCCATATGAAAATATCCAATAACATCCATTCATTAGTCAATATTCATGAACTTATTTAAGTCAAACAGACAAAGTTATATTATACAAAGAAATAAATATGACATACCTTCAGCTTTTGCTACATTGACACACAAACTCCTAAACTTTTCTGATATAAAAATCTAGCTCATTTTTTGTTAAGTGTGACTTCCTGCAAATAGCAGATTTTGTCATTTTGCTTTTATGAACTATCTCTATTAAGAAGTAATTTTTAAAAAAACAAACAAGTAATACTTCTTTTAAAGGTACTTTATCATTTAATCTATTTGCTCTCACAGTTTTTTTTTTTCCTTTGTGGCAGAAGAAAGTAAGACAGAATGTTTTCTCCTGTATTCATGTTGCCTAGAAGTGGCTCATATTTAAAGTTTATTCTTTTCACCTTGGACAATCTGACAAGGACAAATGGTTCATATATCAAGAAATACCCTGAACTGGGAGGTGAGGCTCTCACACTTTGTGTACACAGTGTCCTACAGAGGTGACTATAATGACTGTAATACATCATCTGGAAATGGGGCTGCAGAAACAGGGTGAATCCTCATCCCAGGAACAAAGGTTATTTATTTCTGCTGTTTTGATAGGAGCTGCTAGAAGCATTTTTCTAATGGTCCTAATGAGTCTCTGAAGACCTTGCTTCTTGTCTTGTTTCTAACAGTGCCTAAAAATAGAAGTCAGTATTTGGCAGCAATAGAGCTAGATAAATAGATTCAGGAGAATTCAACAAAGCACTTGAAAATATTTTGCTTCCTGGATCAACTGTAGGAAAGTTTAAACTTGTATTCTATGATTACCCTTAATCTCCTTAGGCAACACCAACAGTGGACATAAAATATATGAAACAGATTCTGAAAGAGTGACCTGCATCCTTTGGGCCTTAAAGGTATAATACTTCTGAGCCATCCTCCAAATCATTCAAATGTACTTGAATCCTATCTGATAATATATTCAATGCATTCACTACTGTGATGTCTGAATATAAGACTGCTCCTTGAGAGACAGTTTTGTTTACTTTAAGAGTAGTACTTCAATAACCTTCCTGTCAATTTTATAATTTCTGAATTGCACAACAGTCCTTCAGGCAAGAGATTGTATTTAGAATCTACCATTAGCTGGAAATTACTCCTTATAATTTTTAAATTAGGGGAAAAAAAGGTCTTGTTCAGTAATAAGGTTGGACAACTATTGGCAGGTAACACTGGGTGGTTGTTGAAGCTGGACTTTATCAATATGGTAATCTAGTTGGACAGGAATGCCAGACCGGTCATTCATCACCATAAGTCAGAGACTAGAAAATCCCAGAAGTGTAAAAAAAAGTGTTTAAATCTCCAAATTTATTCAAATGTAATTTTGAATAGAGACAATCTTCTGAAGATTTTTGAGAAAATAAGTAAAATAGCTTTTACTTACAGTTTATATTTAGTCTTAAAGTGACTAGTTTATAGGGTAGAGATAAATATATGCATTTATATAAACCTTAGTTGCTCAGGACCTATTGAATTACTTGGCATTTCCTATGCCCCTTTTCACTACCTGAAAGTACATATCAGGAGTCACACTTCCTCCTTTTTTTTTTTTTTTTTTTTGCCTTTTTACCCCCCCAATTGCTTACTTCTTCCCCTTTTTCCTTTGTTTTCCCCTACTGAAAAATCTTCTATATATTTCATTATACATTAAAGAGCATATTGAGATTCTTATGGCAACTTGATTATCAGTCATTTTGTAAAGATAAATCTGATAATCTCCCCTGAGTTTCTTAGATGTTTTAAAACAGAAAAGCACTTAAGTCCCTCATAGAATAAAACAAAGAGTACATATGAAGGGAAGGAGAATTATTCCCTCTCTTATTGACAAGAGAGGAGGAAGTAGATTTTCTTATGTTTTTAACAATGTGAAATAAGTTCATGCTTCTCTAAAAATATACTATAGGTATTGGCTTAATTTGGTTTAATTTAGTCTAGGCATAGCTTTTTCTTTCTTTTCTTCTTTTATTGCCATACTAGGGATTAAACCAAGGGATGTTCCACTACTGAGTTGAATTTCTTTCTTTTTTCTTTTTTTTTTTTTTTTTAATTTTCCAGTTTTGACATAGGATCTTGTTGAGCTGGTGAGACTGGCTCCCAACTTGCAATCCCCTTGCTTCAGCCTCCAATGTAGCTGGGAGTACAGGAGTATGCTACCATATGTTACCTGGTTTAACCTAATATTTTAAGTAAGATAAATATGGCTTATTTTTCAATTAACAAAAAAAAAAACTGAAATTGTGTGAAAATTCATCACCAAAATGCAAAAGTCCACTCCCACCCCCCCAAAATTTTAAAACTCAGAGTGACGAAATTATTAACTTTTTATGTATTCGCCTATTTTAAATTTTCTACCAGTCTGGTAGAGATGTTCCAATTTGACCCCAACCTAAATTCGCTAAAATTTCTGAAAACTCAGGAAGCAGAAGATTTTCTTTTGACCATAGAAATGGATATGCATTAAAAAGTACTTTATTTTGAATTAACTGAATTCATTGTCTTGATTAACAATGATATTTCATTGAAATTTGAAAGTGAGAAGAGAGTAGTAAAGTGTTTATCTGCAAAAGATTTACAAATTTACATGTCTCAAGTTAGTTATATTTGAATCTTTCCCTTGGGTATATAACTTGAGAATAGGAATTAAATTAAGAATTTTAAATTTTATCTATCATTGAAACATACTGAAACTCTCTAAGCTAATTCCCCCAAGAAATCTGATTGCAGTTAATCATTTCAATTGCCTCATTTTTGCTGAGCAGGACCATTTATTTTACTTAACATGGGTGAGTAGCTTACTCTCATAGACTATATTATTTAAAAGAAGTTCATGTTTCAAAAATAATGATGATTATTACTCTTATTGCATATTATGCTGTGAGTAGTATATAACTATCTCATAACTCTTTCATTTTGAATCTGTTTCATATAAAATACACATAAGTATAATTTGTTAAAAAGATTTTAAAACATGTCAGTTTCTAAACCTGTCCAAGTCTATCAAATTTGCTACTAATCTGCAATAGCAGTGATACTATTTTCATTTTATTATGTATATTTTTAATAATAGTACTCTTCATTGTCTAGCATTTATATAGAAAGACTAAATGCTTTCCCTCAAAAATCTAAATGGCATTGCACATTATTGACTACTTTATTACTTTACAGTAAAATATCAGATGTATATCTATTTATATAACAAAATGGGAAGTCAATTCAAATATTTATTTTAAAAACATGTTCTGGTTTATTCAAAATGAATGAACAAAATTAGCAAGATTGACCACCATAAGGAAGAGAATCACTAAGTTCAAAAACTGATTTCACTTTCAAAATTTCAAGGATTGGATAATCTTAGAAGCAGTGATGTATTTAATGTCATTGAAAATATCTTGAGAGAGTTTTAATTTTAAAATGCATTTAAAGTTGATGAAAAAATCATAGATACAATGTAAATGGCCACATACTTGAGGGTTCTTTATATTTTATTTTTTTAAGACTCATCACCTTTTGGATAGAAGTGGTTCATGTAATAATGAATAGCTGCATTTTGCATCCATCCCTACTAAGCAAGGCTGTATCCTTCCTCATAAATACAAATAAAACCATCCTTGGTGTTCTTTTGGAATGGTAGCCAGGAAAGGTTTTGAAATGAATGGAGAAGGGGAAGGAATTGTTTAGGGTGACCCAAGGGTGTATAACTAGGAGTAATGGCTTGAAATGAAGTAAAAAGAAAACCTAGACTGATCTGCAGATGGATGTTCTGAGTGAAGTTTATTAGGCTACAACATTCTCTCCCAAGGGAACTGGTGAAAGCACCATTATTTCGGACTCTTAAAATTAACCAGGCAGAACTTTTCAAGACATAATGCAAAAAGTAATCCTTTATTGTCAGAATCAGATGAAGAGATGATCTAACAGGTCTTTTCCATCATTAATTTCCATGGTCTATGAACTAATGATTGTAGCTGCAATTAGCACTGTTGAAATGAAAGAGCTATTTCAATATCACAACTAGCTTCCCTGCAGCTAAAAAGCCTGGACCTAATTCAAAGTAAAAACAGGGAGAGGAGAACTGGAGCCAAACCAAATGACAATAAATATACTTAGAAGGGACAAAAGAAGGAAATTCTAATGTTGTCAGTGCTACTATACATGACTGTTTAGTCTTTTTATTTTTTCCCTTACAAAGGAAACTTTGGTGGCAATCCCAGTATTATTCTTTTTCACTCATGCATCATCTTGATTCATTGATTTGTTTTCAAGTTCTGGAATACTGAATTTGTAGAATGAAAGGCTTGACTCTCTAGTTAGACACTTGAAATTTGTCCATATCTTCATTCTCACCATTTGCAAGTTATTTTATTAAACCAATTCTAAAAGAGTCAATATGCATAAATCACTTACCAGTGAAATATGCAAAATCTGACTGTCCATAGTGATAGCGCATAAGATGTTTAACTCACCTGATTCCTTTGGTAGCTGCTTGTATGATTCCTTCTTTTTCCAGGTGTCAGTGAATGATTTATTCTCTTCATAATGTATAAATTTAGGAGAAATGAAAATAAGAAGCATATGTTTTAGATTCTGATTCCAAAAAGTAACTGAAAAATAGGAATGAGAAGAGGATTTGACCATTAAACTTTCTGTAAATAAACGATTCCAAAAGACAAAAAGAACAGTTACAAAGGAGTTCTCCCAAGGAGAGGGAAACTATTATCTTATCAGTAGTAATAATCATAGAAATTTACCATATATTTGTGAAAGGCAGAAAGAGCTTAGCTGATTGTTCTTCATTGAAAGAGAAGAGACTGACCATGCCATGCCCCCCTAATTCTTCAAAGAAAATAATCCTTATAGTTTTGAATTTTCCAGTCATTGATAATACATAGTCTTTGACCCCCAAATTACATAGTCTAATGAGTGGATAGAGGGAAAAGTATGTACTAAGCATGGTACAAATTGTAATTTGATAGTATTGCAAACAGGGCTACAAGTGACAAAAGGATTAATTATGCCTGACTGGTTCAAGAACTGTCAGTTTATTACATATGATTTTGTGTGCATATCATGAAGAAATGAAAAGGCATTTATGGAAGTTGGGAAAGAACAAACAATAGCATGGAAATATGTAATATATAGTATGTGGGGAGAATTAATATTGTGACCAGAAATAGGGAATTTAGAAAAGAGTAGTCAGAGGAAAAGATAAAGCATGGATGCTGAATATTATGGACTCCATTCATTGGCAATCAAAAGTCAAAAATCTGCTTTATTTCTTTGTTCATTTACTTGACAATCTGGGAACTACTCTGGTCAGATATGCATACTTCAAACATTATATTGATGGATAGAATGGAAGGAAGAGTTTGCTGAAGTCAAGCAGATCAGGTAAAAGGCTAAGGCAGCAATGCAAACAAAAATGTAGTATTTTTATTTTTTCCAAAATTCCTTCAGATTGAATTTGTCCTCCTTCACCTCTCACGTAGCCCACTCCCCCCAAAATAAGATGGTATAGCCAGATCTTTCTACACTAATACAGACAAAATCAAATATAATTTAAAAAATTCTTACGAAAGAAGAATAATGTATTTTTCTATTATCACCTCTAGAAACCTGTTTTTTCAGTCATGTCTTCTCTCATAGCAGGAACATGAATATAATATAGTGACTGTTCACCTTTGAGGGGTCAAGTTCCTGGGGGCACCTTTAAAGACACACTATTTGAATCATATTGAAACCACCTCTATTGAATTGAGTACTACCTAGATATGAACTTTGAAAATTTTTTTGGTGTTTGCTCTATACATTGATGATTTATTTTAAAGTTTTCAAGTCACCTCTATCACAAACACTAAAATATTCCTTAATGCTATTACTACAGAGTGAACTTTAGGGGAAGCTTGGATCTTATCATTGGAGGTATTTTCACTCATCAGAATTCTCCACAGCAATTGCTTCTCTGATTGTTATCAAGCAAGCTGCAGTGTGTTCAATGTTACAAAGTGATTTGTGTGACCTATTTTTGTATATCCAAACGTGCATACACATTATCTTAAGAGCTTTCTGGAAAAAACTGGCATCCATCCACCATATGCAACCATATATCCCAAATCATCGGAATCTGTAGAAGAGATAAAGTGCAAGAGTACAAATTTCTCAACTTCACTTACAAACATCTTCCTCTGCTTCATTAGATATATCCCTGTGTGTTTATAAGGAGAGTATTAAATGACAACATAAACAGAGGTAAAAATGAGAAGAAAGAATGGTGTCCCTAAAGATAGACCCTTTGCAATCATGGGTGTGACAAAGTTGGCACACACTTTGTATCTAACTTAATAATTATTATCTACCCTATCTCTTGGCCTGTGTAACTTTAAAGTATGAAAGATAACTGAATGTGTTACAAAATTGTAAAATATCGTGCCTGAAAAAGGTATTTATGTCATATATGTCTTCATTTAAAATGTTTCCAATTGACAACAAAGTAGAGGAAAGGGAACAATGGGAGGGAAAAGGATGGCAAAGGAGAAGTACTAGGGATTGGATTAGAACAGATTGTATTCCATACTTCTATAATTATGTGAAAAAAAATCTTAATGTTATGTGTAACTAAAAAGAACCAATTTTAAAAGTAAATGAAAGAAATGAAAATAAATAAATAATAACTTTTTTCATTTAAAATGGATTTGTTAAAGCACAAAGTCTGTTGTCATCTTCTTTCAGTCTCAACTGCTCCAGGAACAGCGGCTTACAGTACAGACATAGCCAAGTCCAAGAACCACCCTATGCACAACCAGTTCCAAAAATGGCACAGAAATGGCATCAAGAGACCCAGATCACATAGACATGAATCTCTTAAGGGGATATACCCCAAGTTCCTGAGAAATATGTGTTTTGCCAAGAAGCACAAGAAGGGCCTGAAAAAAGATGCAGGCAAACAACACCAAGGCCATGAGTGCAAGTGCTGAGGCTATCAAGGCCTTTGTAAAGCCTGAGGAGGTTAAAGCCCAGGATGCAAAATGGTGCCAGCACAAGTTTGTTCCCCTCAAGCTCAGAAAGTGTGCTCAAGCCCACATGACCAGGAATTGCACACTTTGCAGGTCAAAAGCCAAAACCCAAGTCCAAGCCAAGACCCAGGCTAAAACTCCAGGTTCAGTATCAGCTCTGGCTCCAGATCTTATTCCCAAAGGTGCCCAGACTCCCAAGGGTGCCCAGGTCCCTGCAAAGACTCCAAAATAAAAGTCTTTGTGAATGTGAGTACAGAAAGACTGGTATGACCCTGGAGACCCTGTCTATGGGAACTGGTGTCCTCCTATGCTGTTTGTACAAACAAATCCAGAAGCAGGAAAAAATTTAAAAAAGCACAATGGCTTCTTCTTTGTACTACCATTATAGGAACATCTCCTGAGATCAAAGTCATTAATACTTTGTCTATACTGTTACCTTTATAAATAAAGGGAATCTGATTATGAACGGATAGTGCTAATGCCAACCTTACTCTGCAAGACATGATAATTTTGACCATTTTGTGGATGAAAAAAGTAATAATTAGGGCTTAAGTAACTTATCTATGGTATCATGATTCCATGTTTTGCAAAAACAAGAACATTGAGTCTGATTGGTCCTGGAAGTGAAATGTATCCAGAAAATCCCTTAATTGATTGACCATTGTGAGTCCAGTCAATGTCACCATACAGTGGGGCTGCAGACATGGCAATAGGTCTTGTTCGTCATCTCTGTGATTGAGCAATGAGGAAGGGACCCCGTTGCTACTCACCATTGGATCTCTGTCAATATCAGAAAGCTGATTCTGCACCTCAGGTTAGGTACAAGGAAAGCAGAACTCTAGTAACCTCAAAGTCACAGCTTCATCCACTGTGTCTGCTATAAGAAATATGTAAGGTATGTTTAAGTGATTGAGAATAGGAAAGATATGTAAGTATAGCAGACTTCCATAAAGATGTTGAACCAGGAGAGAACTCTACAGTAAAGGAGGTAGAAAAACTGTGGAGTTTGGTCTTGTTGAGGAGGATTGGATACAGAGGCAGAAGATGTTACAGGTGGTGTTTCATTGCAAGAGTGTAAACATGAAGCAAATCAGAGCCATTATAGATACTAATCACTAAATTACCTATAGAAATACCAAATAGTGAGAGTGAGGACAGAGTGCTCCTTGACAAAGGTGAAATCAATTTGCTCTTTGAAATAACCCAGTGCCCTCTTTACCGCTGCAAGTGGTGGTAATTATCACCTTATCTGTAGAACAATATGACCCTCAATCATGATATATCAAGCTTCTCTGCTAAAAGCAAAAACATCTATAGTTAAAGTTCAGTAAATAGACAAATGAGATGGAGTGTGAAGTAGGCTTGCAGATGATCACTCTAGAATGCCTCTTAACCAATGCCAGCTTAGAGAAAATATAAGTACAAAGGATGAAAGTCCGGAAAACACAGAGAAAAACAGCTTCCTCAATTTTGGTTCTGCTACAGCTTCAATTACTGACTCAGGTACTCAAAAACTCTAAACTTTGAAACTGGAAATAAAAGGAGTATAGCACATCAATCATCTGAAACAATTTATTAGCCAGAAAACCCCAAACTCTTGCTACTCAAAGTGTGGTACAGGTAATAGGAGAATCTTCTCCTAGCACCTTGTTAGAGATACAAAAATGCAAGTCCCATGTCAGACCTACTAAACTGGAATCAGAATTTTAACAAGATTCTGTGTTGTATACATGTTATGTTTTTAGAAACATTGCTTTAAATCACAAGAAGCCAGCTATGGACTGAATCCTTTGTCCCATCAAAATTTATATGATGCAATCCTAACCCCCCAAGTGATGGCATTATGAGGTGTGACCATGAGAAGGAAATTGAGTTATGAAGTAGAGCCCTGATGAAGAGAATTAGTGCCCTTATAAGAAGACATGAGGGAGTTCATTTTTTTTTTTTTCTGCTGTCTGCCACATGAGGAAACACTGAGAAGATAGTCATCTGCAAACAAGGTACTGGGCCCTAATCAAACACTGAGTCTGCCTGCATCTTCAATTTTGAACTTCTCAGGTTCCAGAATAGTGACAAATAATTTTATTTATAAACTTCTCAGTCTATGGCATTTTGTTATAGTAGACCCAACTAAGATATGGGCAAATGCACACTAGCAGATGATCAAACGTGAACCAAATCATCGGCTCTAAAGATGTGCAAGGGCATACTGATTGATCACCACATTAGCAACTCTATCCATATCATTTAGTCACTCAACTAGAAGTAATGCATACGAAATTACAATTATAAGATTAAAATCAAAGGAGGTAGAAAGAGCTCAGATATTAGAACACACTTAAAATGGGTAAAATTGTGAAGTTTACTATCTTCAAAACTTTTCAGCAGATTTGAACTATCTTAAAATTTTCAGTAAAATAGTAACAATACACATGGCTACAAAAAAAAAAATTAAAAATCACCTGCAATCAAAAGAAAAAGGTGAATTCAAATGAGTAATTATTTTGTTATTCTTCTGCCTTGGCCCATTGAAGCTATAACAAATAATTTAGACTGTGTAATTTATGAGCAACATAAATTTTACTACTAATAGTTCTAGAGGCTGGGATGGAAAATTCAAAATCTAGGTGACCGTAGGTTTGGCATCTGATAACAGCTCTCTGTATCATAGATATCATCATGTCACTGCATTCTCAAGTGACAAAAGGGCAAAGAGGTACACAGGCTGCCTCAGCCTTCTTTCATAAATGTACCAAGCTCATTCATGAGTGTGTTATTCTCATGATCGAGTCATCTTTCAAATGCCCCATTTATTAATATCAATACATTGGGGGTTAGATTTCAACTTCCAAAAGTAGGAGGAACATAATCATTCAGATCATAGCATTCTACATGAGTCCCCCCAAATTCACAATCTCTCAACTGAAAAATGTATTTCTTCCATCCCAATAGTCAAACCTTGTTCCAGCCTCAACTTTAAAATCCATTTCCAAAGTCTCATATAAAAATCATATAAATCTCATATTAGTGAGCTTCAAAGGGACTTAAATTTTTCTCTAGCTGCAATTGCAAAATCAAACAAGGCATGTATTACCAAAACATAATGGTGGGGCAGACATAAGATAGATTTTTTCCATTCCAAAAGGGATAAAATAGTGGGAACTGGTTCTAAGTAAGTAAAAATCAAACAAGAAAAACAACATTAAATTTTAAGTCTTAAGAATAATTTTTACCTTGTGTACATACATATATGATGGCATGACCAATGTGATCCTGCAAGATGTATAATCAGAAAAATGAGAGATTACACTCCATTTATGTATGATCTATCAAAATGTATAAATGCATTCTAATGTCATGTACAACTAATTAGAATAAATAAAATTTAAAAATTTTAAAAAAGAATAATTTTCTTTAACTCATGTCCCTTCTTTGGAGCACAGGGAACTGTGGATGAAGACCCCTGAGCACTGGGTGGACTTTTCCCCATGTTTTATGAACATAGCTCACATAACAGCTTTCACAGGTTGGAATCTTGTGCCATTCCCTGGTCAGACTGGAGTTGCATGTTATTGACTGTATTATTCTGGAATCTTAGGGTCAATCCTGCTCCCAAGACTCCATTTAGACTTTGCCCTATGCAGAAGCTCCACCTCTGTGTCATTGCTCTGCTTGGGTCCCAAGGCTTTTGGGGATTCCTCTGAAATCCTGTCTGGGCATTCCTATGGAGGTGGCATTGTACTGTCTACACATTTCAAAGGCACCTAATGCATATGGGGCCTGGCTGAATCAAGGTTGTTGGGGTGGCCACAGTGACACACTAAATGCAAGGAATGAAGGGTTCAAACTATTCTGTATGTAAGGCCCTGGCATTCTGAGTTGGTGGTTGGTGGGACAGCCCCAAGATCTCTGAAACACTGGGGCAGTTATTCTTCCATTGTCTTGGTGAATAATACCAAGCATTTACAGCAACATGCTGATCTTATCAAAGGGCTGGTTGTCCACTCTCTTGGCATTATTTCCAGAATATCTTACTTTATTCATTCAAGTTGTTCAGGTTTGTGAATTATTCAAATATTTGATTCTGTTTTCCTTTTGTTTATAAACTATCTTAAATGCATTTATGTATTATTGCATTTACTACAAGCAGTTATGAGAAGCCATGACTTAGCCTCAAACCTTGGCTTAGATATCTTGCAATATCTTCTTGCAATATCTTAGATATCTTCTTGCAATATCTTTTTTTATATATCTTGCAATATCTTCTTGCAATATCTTTTTTTAATAGCTCATTAGCTTGACCTTCTAGAAAAACTAAAATCTGAATACAGTTCAGTCAAGTTGCTTGCTACTAGATGGCAAGAATAACTTTTCCTCCAGTTTCCAGTTACATGTTCCTCATTTCAATCTGAGGCTTCATCAGAATATCCTTTACTATTCCTATTTTACCTATGATCTCTTATGTAATCTAGAAGAAAATTGAGCCTTTCTCTATAGCTCTCTTATTCTTCTGAGCCCTCACGAGAAAAGTCCTTCATTCTTTGTTCATGGCAATGTAGGTTCTTCCTAGCATACACTTCCAAATTCTTATAGTCTCTACCCATTACACAATTCCAAAGCATCTTCCACACTTTTAAATGGTGCTTACTATTTAAACCACCCTCTCAGTACCAAGTTATCTTTGTCCACTTGTGCTGCTAAAACAAATACTTTAGAATGGGTACTTTATAACAACATTTACTACTCACAGTTCAAGAGGCTGGAAAGTGCCAGATCAAGGCACCAGCAGATTCTGTGTCTTGTGAAGGCACTCCGCTTCATAGATGATGCTTTTGTATCCTCACCTGGTGAGACAAACAGACAAGCCATCTCCCCTAAGCCTCTTTTATGAAGGCACAAATTCCAATAATTAGTAGAATATCTGCAATTTTAGTCTCCTTCCAAAGGTCCCACTTCTTACTACCAACACATTAGGGATTAGATTTTGATATGTGAGTTTTGGAGAGATAGAAACATTCAGACCATGCTACCATGGTGACCAAATTTTTCATGTAGAAAGCTGGAGCTATAGGTGTTTAAAGTAAGAAATTGTGTTAAAAACAAATTGAACTAAGAAATTTGAATAAAATATTTCTTTGAATTCATGATTCATAACTTTCAATTGTAAAATTTCTTAGACATTACAATTACATGCAATATGTAACTCTGGTTTGAATCTTAGATTGGAAAATTTGCTTGACAGGGCAAGTTTGAATACTTGACAAGTGCTTAATATTGAATATATAATAGAAAATAGTATGATACACTTTTGGTAAGAAATTAAATATTTCTAGTGTGATTATCTAACATAATATCCTCATTCCTAAAAGATTTATGTTAAACTACTTGGGTTGCAAAGAATCATGACTTCTTCAACTTACTCTCAAATGTTTTAGCAAAATAACAATAATGATGACAATAAAAATAACAATAAATATAATAACATGGGTATATATATAGATCTATCTGTCTAGATAGATTGATAAGTATGCATATGTAGATAGGAAAAGCAAATGTCACAAGTGATTAAGATCTGGTAAATCTAGGCAAAGTGTTTTTATTATTTTTGAAACTTTTCTACATGTTTGAAATTTTTTAAATTTGTTTTTAAATTTTAGTTCATTGTACACAAATGGAGTACAACTATCATTTTTCTGGTTGTACACAAAGTAGAATCATACAATTTGCATATTTATACATATACAAAGGTTAAAGATGTTTGTCTCATTCTATTAACTTTCCTTCCCCACCCCTCCCCACCCCTCATTTTCCTCTACACAATCCATCCCTTCTCCATTCTTCCTGTACCTCCCCCTACCCCTGCTATGTGTCATCAACCACTTATAAGAGAAATCATTTGGTCTTTGTTTTTTTGGGATTGGCTTATTTCATTTAACATGATCTTATCCAATTCCATCCATTTACCTGCAAATGTCATAATTTTATTATTCTTTATGGCTGAATAATATTCCATTGTGTCTATATATCACAGTTTCTTTATCCATTCATATATTGAAGGGCTTCTAGGTTGGTTCCACAAGCTAGCTATAGTGAATTGGGCTGCTATAAACATTGATATGGCTGCATCTCTGTAGTATGCTGATTTTAAGTCCTTTGGTTAAAGGCCAAGGAGTGGTATAGCTGGAATCAATAATTGGGATAGATTCAAACTAAAAAGCCTTTTCTCAGCAAAGGAAACAATCAGCAATGTAAAGAGAGAGCATACAAACTGGGAGAAAATCCTTGCCACACACGTCAGATAGAGCACTAATTTCCAGAATATATAAGGAACTCAAAAAACTCTACACCAAGTATACAAATAAGCCAATCAATAAATGGGTTAATGAAATGAGCAGACACTTCACAGAGGAGGATCTACGAGCAATCAATAGATACTTGAAAAAAATGTTCAACATCTCTAGTAATAAGAGAAATGCAAATCAAAACTACCTTAAGATATCATCTCACCCCAATTACAATGTCTATTATCAAGAATACAAGCAACAATAGGTGTTGGCAAGGATGTGGGGGAAAAGGTACACTCATACATTGCTGGTGGGGTTGCAAATCAGTGCAGCCACACTGGAAAGCGGTGTGGAGATTTTTCAGAAAACTTGGAATGGATCCACCATTTGACCCATGTTTGCAATTTTTAAAATAATACTTTGAAAAATATTTCTCAGTTCTCTCCATTGTAATATCAACCATGATCAGTCCTATTAAGATGGATAAATTTATTACCCAGTTAATGTTCAATAAATACCATTTGATGATAAAAGGAATGAAGCCTAGTTGAAAACTGACTCACTTTTAACCTGAGACATAAAATGCAAACAATTTGTTATTTTTGAAAATCTGAATGTGGTCAAAGACTGATGGGTCAAAGGTGGAAAATAATGGAGAAGTAATAATAGCAATTGATTATAACATAGTATGTTTCTATGAATTTATTAAGATGCTAAAATATTTTTTAAATGTCTTTTGGTCATGTTTGAAAAGGTCTGGAACTAATTTGTTTGAAAACTGGTAAGTGAAAGAAATTAAACATTTATCCTGGCTTTTCTCTACAATTCCACTGCAGGCACCCAATAATTCTGTAGTAGATGTTTCTCTATGTAAAAATATTGTAGCTAATGATAAAAGAAGGAATCATAGGAAAGAACCACATTAAAAACTCCTAGAAAAATTTTGGATTTAGGTAATGATAACCAGCAGCCACTAATATCACAAAAAGAGACAAACAGCTACTTTGTACCTCCTAATGGAATATCACAAACCATCTATAAAGCATTCTTGCACAAACACATCTAAGAATGAAAATCAGTACAATGATGTTAGCCTTAGTACAGGAGGAGAAAAAGAGGAGGGAAAAGTGGAAGGAAGAAAAAGAGAGAAGGGAGGGAGGGAGGAAGAAAAGGTGGGAGTGAGGTTAAAGAACATCTCAGAGGTTTAAAAACCACTAGAAGGAAGCAGACTCTGATGGAGGGGAAAATCACACTAAATTACATTCAGAACAACACACACATCCAATATGGAGAAAGGAACACATAGTAGAATATTTGTTTCAGAATTCTAGTGATTAGCCCTTCCTTCTTAGCTGAACAAGTGTTGTCAAAAAAGGAATAATAAATTTAGGAGCATATACAAGGTATAGTGGCACACTAAAATTTAAAGCCTAACAATATACTTCTTCCTATTTTAAAACAAGGATTGTGGCAGTGAGTGTCATTACAATAAGAACAACAGATTTTCCATGAGGGATTTCCATGGATTTATAATAATAAAATTTACTTGGTGCTTCTTTCCGTTAACACACCTTCAGGTATGAACTGCTAAATCCCTAAGTGTTTCAGAATGTCACACTCAGCAATCAAAACAATTTCGATCTTTTTGCAATCCATCTTCCTCTGCTTAGTAAATATATTTGTTATCTGATGCTCTCAAGATTTTCACTCCTGGTAGTACATTTCTGTTGTTACCTGGAACTCACTATGTCCCTAAAACAGCTTTTCCCGGATACTTCTAAACCTTCACTGATCTGAGCACACAGAACATTTCTCAATAAAAGTGACACCTTTTAATTCAAGTAAACATCACAAATCCAAGCTCCTTTACAGTTCAGCAAGGCAACGATGATTTACTAAGGAACGGACCATACAGAATTATTTTTTCAAGGAAAGTACATAAAGTAGAAGGATGAGTAAACTGGCAAGATGGTTTCATTTACTGAAGAGATAACCTTGAAGTAAACTAAAAATGTATCCTGCCCAATTGATCTAAACTGAGAAACTGTCACCGGATCTGCGTGGTTATGAATCACCTTTCCATGGCATGCTATGACAAAGATCGTGTGTACCTGAAAACCTGCTTGACATAATGAGAAGGAAGTCGTACCTCTTCTTGTCTATTTAAAGCATTTCTCTACAAGTCTGTATATCAGAACAGTTCTCAATTGAAAATGCATTTATAATTTTCAGCAAGAAGAAATCATAGTAAAACCTATTACAATGGAAAATTGTGACTTTTCCTTTTTTATGATATTTTCTATATGGCTAAAATATAACTGCATGTATCTTTCAAGTAGTCTTATGAATTTTAAAATCCCCTTTCAAAATCTATACAATATGTCTTAAGTCTATACAATAATCTTTTTTCCTTAGAACATAATACAGTTTCTTGATAATTAATTATTTTATAATCAATGTAATTATCTTGTAATTAATGATACCAGAGTGCATTTCAGAAAACAATACTGAGTTGTACTTGTTTGATTTCTCTGCATAACAAATCAATAAACAAATATTTACATTATTTTACATAAACACCTCATTTTCCTTGTTAATATATATTTTTAAAATATTGCACTGGGCACAATATTTATCTTGAGATTTTAAAACCTCAGATAACTTTTGCTTCTAGTTATAAGGACATGACAGACAATTTATTCCTACTGTATTTTACAAAGTTATCAGTCTATAACAGGTTGAGAAGAGAAACATGACCCTGTATTATATATCCATTGAGAAGCATGTGTCTATTCCACTGCAACCTAGATTGGAAGCAAATTCCAAGGAATTCTCCCTTGCTGCCATCTTTTAGGACTGTTTCCCTTTGCATTCTATTGTGTACAAGGATGTGCAGTTCCTCTCAAACCTCTGTTTTATGAAGTTGAAGGATTCATTGAATTGTTAATGCCCAGAGCAAAATGTCACCCAAACTAGAAATTTCTTACTCCAAACTGAATCATCAGTAGGCAGTTGGTTGGGTTGTTGGCATGATGCTAGTAACACAATGAATTTCTGAGTTTCCACACAGGTTCCTGGTATTTAAACCTAACCAGTCACATCTGATCTTCCACCCACCTCACTGTCTAAAGGTAAAGGACAGTTCTTGTTGTTATTGTTGTCTGTTTTTTGATTTTCTCTTCAGTTCCTGAGAACTTGATTATCCAAGGTTCTGATTTCCTTCTTATTTTCTGTTTCTTCCTCAAATAAATGTTTGCTGAATGAAAGAATGGGAGTCTTTTTGACTACGGCTGCATCCATTGTCCTTGGTTCTACCTTTTAATTATAGAGATTAAATTCAACTATACAGAATAGAAGAAAAAAAAAGATGCACAATGGAAAGAAAATGGAAAAAGAAAAACACATAGATTAGAACTCTGATACATTATCACATTCAGGTTTTATACATTCTTAAGGCTTTAGTACAAAACTAATCATCCTTATTTTATAGATTTTGAGCAGAAAATTTAAGAATTCATTTGTCAAAGGCAGAGCACAGTAAATAAGCATAGAGACAGTTCAGTTCTGTCCAATTCCAAAATTCTGTACAATAAATGCATTTACTTTAATCAATCCAATTCATTTTACTGTCACTATAACAAAAGAATATGAGAAATTGTTATTTTAATACCATTCATTTTTAATTTATTTTCTTTTTTATCTTTCATCAAGGTTTTATAATGTTTTGCCTAAAAACATTTATACATCTTTTGTAAAAACCTTTGCTATTTTAATTGTAGTAATCACAATAATAATAAAATATGTATACAGCAAATACATTGTACTAGGCAGAGTCCTAAAAGCTTTACTCATATTAACTTATGTCATCGCTTAACAATACTTCAAAGTAGATATTATTATTACTACTCCCCTTTAACAGAAGAGAAAACTAGGCCCAGAGAAGTTAGGTGACACAAAGTACAGCAAGCAAGCATCAGTGTGGAATTTTAAGCCAGGCGTCCCAGCTGCAGTTTGAGCTCTTCAACACTTCCTGCTTTTGTTCTTTGAACAGTCACTTTTGTAAATTTTCTTGGATAATGCCTAGATTTGAATTGATGCCTAGATTTGAATTGATGCCTGTAAACCTGACTGGACTTCTGCTTATTATATATAATTAGTTACCTATGGATTTTCAGTGGTTTACGCTGTCAATAATTTTACCAATGGTGTACAGCAACCATTTTTCTTCTCCATTTCCAATTCATGTATTCTTTTCTGCTTTATTTTATGGGGCTTATCAACCCTCTGAAACCATTTTTATAAATGGTGACTGTGAGGTATTTTAACCTGATGCTATAACCAGACAAGAAAACAGGCTAATCTCATAGTTAGACATGCAAAAACTCTCAACATAATGTGTGAATCAAGACTTATTATGTATACAAATAATTTCCACACCATGGTCAAGTTTATCTCAGTTACACAAATGTGGTGAAACCTCAGAGACAATAACACAAGTGATGGAATAAACACAGAATTCTTGATATCGAGAAGACTTCAACAAAACTCCATACTCATCCATGACAGAAAAAAAGAAACCTCTCGAAAAATCTCGAATATGAGAGAATTTCCTATATCATGTCAAGGGTGTCTACAAGTCCTCATGAGAAGAACTCATACATATTCAAAGTCTTCCCTTTAATTTCATGAGCAAGACAAATTGTTGTTATTTTCCATTTGACAGCCAGAAGGGATGAATGGAAATTGTAAATATTATATACTAGAACTACCATATTGAAAGCAATTTACATTAATTTCTAAGACTAAAGCTTAAAACAATCTTAAATGAACTTCATAAGTAAAAATTATTATATGGTTTACTCAGATGAAAAAGTTGTGAGACGTCAGGCTTAAAATAAAATTAGTCTGTAGATGACATTCTTACAGAAGGAAAAGGAATTCAGAATATTTCAAAATAAGATTTAGGTTGCAGAATATTGAAACAATTTTATAAACATTCATTTTTCTAATATATTAAATGAAAGTGAATATAAAAACAAATCAGAATAAAACCCCATGAAGTCATTTCCCCCTTATTTTCCACATTTCACTTTTTCTCTTTACAATAGGCACTGTGTTAGATGAAAAGAATAAATTTTCATACCACATAGTTTAACTTGGCTGAGAGCAAATGAATTAGAATGACATTTTATCTTATTAATCTAAATAACATTAGGGAGGGGAGAAAAATGAAGAGAAGAAAAAGTACAATTCTGATTTCTGAGTCTGCAAATGGAAATACTTATCAGAGAGGATGGTCAAAACGTGCAATATTCTGAATGGAAATAGGGGGAAAATGCTCATGATTTGTTAACTAGGTTTTTCGTATGAAGTATAATAATATAATTGCTTCAATATCAAACAAATAAAAGTAGGTTGATTCATTCAGTTATTTAGTTATAATCTATGAAGTATTCTAATGTTCTTTTATTTCTTCTATTTTTATCTATTTTATTATTAAGAGTTCATGTGTTAAAATAGACAAGAGTTCATGTGTTAAAGAAAGAAAAGTTTAAAAGAAAAACAATCTAATTTCTCTAAATAACACAGACTTCTATTTCAAACACCTTAAATTTTTACTTATAATAAAGCCAATTTCAATGAGGAACTAATAAATGGACTAAGATTGGGTTTATTCTTAACAAGACAAATAAACATTTCAATGCAACCTGATATTTTATGCTCAGGTAGACATAAAAGTTAAGCAATACTATCTATATTGTGCTATGCTTCCCAGTTATCATCTCCTTGAGAGAGTTTAGTGAAATGGGCTCTGTATAGTTTTTGATTGCGGCACTGAGTTTGCCCATCTGATTTACTACTATGAAAGGCATAGGGCATCACTGCTATTCAATAAGGATGGTTAGCTCTCAGGTAGTGGATGAATTAATTAGCATTTAACCCAGTTTCCTCCTGAGTAAAATAAGAAAAATTAACAGGCTTTAGGTATCATTTTGGATATAGAAAATTGGTGGTTTGCCCTTTGAACAAATAAATGTGAAGAAAATTATATGCTACACACTACTTTCTCCCTGAGATTCACAATGTCTATTAATTTTTAGGGTTTCATAGATGTTTTCAAATATACACACAAAAACCCTCTTGACTCAAAATTTCAAATCAAACATGTCTCACT
The DNA here is from genome assembly GCA_020662805.1 of Glaucomys volans. Lineage (NCBI taxonomy): Eukaryota > Metazoa > Chordata > Mammalia > Rodentia > Sciuridae > Glaucomys > Glaucomys volans. The sequence goes on along the minus strand of JAJEJO010004596.1, from coordinate 25,887 downwards.
TCCCAATCTTCATAGTCTCAACAGACATTTCTATTAACTTATGTATGGGTCATTTTATATTCACACAGAGATTCCCTAGGTTTTCAAGATAAACTTAAATTCAAATAAATTAAGATATCTAGAAAGTTGTGTGTTTAGAAAGTAGTATAACCCAAAGAATAAATTCACTGAAAGCATGATAACCTGTGCTTAACCAAGCTAAGCATTCAACATAACCAAACTAAATATGCCACTTTACAGAACTGTATGTATCTGTAAAAGTCTAAAAATTTATCTGGAGCAAGTCTAAGGACAAATACATGAAAATATCTTGAAAAATAATATCAATAGAGAAATTTCTTTTGCAAAAATTTCCAGATAATATATGTAGATATCTAAACTAAAATAGGTAAAATATAACTCTCCACTAAATAAATGGTGGTCTTGCAGTGTGACTTTGTTCTACAAAATACAGTATGGAAAGGGAGAGGGGAACAACTTTCAAATGGAGAAAACTTATAAACATTACATCAGCTAGGTGATCAAGATCAATGTTAACAGTGAAAAGTCACCTTAGTACTATACATCTTTGGCATGATGTGATTAAAATACACCATACATGTCATCTTCCTCACAACCCATAATCTAATTATGAAGAAAACATCAGACAAATACCAACAAAGGGATACTTTACGTAACTCTCTACCAGCATTCCTCAAAATTGTCAAGGTCATCAAATACAAGTAAAATCTGAGAAACTGCCATTGGATTCTAAGCTCTGAGACATTATGAGTAAATGCAGGATGGTATTTTATATGGTATCTTGGAAGAGAAAAATATTAGTTCAAAACTGAAGAAATCTGAATAAATTGCTTTATTTAATATCATATTAATATTGATCCATTAATTGTAACAAAGATACCATTTGGGTAAGAGTTCTGCAAATCTAAAACTATTCTAAAATAAATAGATCCTTTAAAAAGAAACTATTTTACAGTCAAATGATCAATTATAAATACATGCTCATTGATTTACTTCACTAAAACAAATAAATATATATTACTTTACATTTGTGAAAACATATTTAACTATTCGTGCCATGGTCTGAATGTCCCTGCAAAATTCAGATGTTGGAACCTAAGACTGAATGTGATAGTATAACTAATTAGAACAAATAATAAAATTTAAAAAAATAATTCAAAGAAAGAAAGCTGGCAAAATCTCGATCAGTCAATCAAGTTGTCACATTAATAAAATAATATTGTGTTGTACCATTTTAAATTATACTAGAAACATCTTTATAATTTGCACCTCCATGTTGTTAATCATGTGTAATTATTATCCCACCTTGTTTTATAAGTAACAAAACATCTTTAAATAAAACAAATTTTTATTTCCAAAAGAAAAAGAATTATGCAGTCTATAAAAAATATGTTAAGGCTTTCGGAGATTTGACTAATCATGGGGGTATGATTCTCATGAATGAGATTATTGCCCCATAAAAGAGGGTGAAGTGTCCCATCCCTTTTACCCTTTTATGCTTCTGTCATGTAAGAGCACAGCAAGAAGTACCACCCATGAATCAAGAGTGAGCCTTCAACACAAACCAGATATTCTGACACCTTAATCTTATACTGACCACCCTCTAGAACTGTAAAAAATAAGTTCCTATTCTTTATAAATTACCCAGTTTACATTATTTCTTTACATAAGCCTGAATGGTCTAAGAGAATTCCTTATTTAGATCATTCAGATAGATATCACAATTATAGTGCACAGAGAAGGGTGGAGAAGCATAGAGTAGATCTAGACAGGCAGACTAAGTCTCCAGTCCCAGTCCCAATGGAAAAGAAAATTGGGTATTTTCCAGGAAACTGAAATAGGCATGTGTGAACACAGAAAATTGAAGAAGAGGGAGAGTAGGAAGGGATAAGAGTGAATTTGAAATTTTTGTTGAGTCCATGTGTACATATAGCTATCAGTTTATTTTACAAAATTCTCCCTCTTATTTATGTTTCACATGAGAAGTTTACTTCTAATTTGAAGAATTTACAGAATTCAATATCTCTTTGAATAGAAAGCAAGTCAGAAATTCTCTCAAAACAACAGCAAACAGAAATCAACATTAACTAAAAAATAATTAAATAAAAATAAATTGCTCATAACTAATACTTTAAGTCCTTGTCACAGGCAAATTTACATTGAAATTGGTAGTTTCTACTTTCAAGCTGTATGATTTAAAATAATTAAGGTCTTTCTAATCAGCAAATTAATCATCCAAAAATTAAGGACAGTAATATAATTCCTTACAACATTGCTGTAAGGATCAATTTAATGTACAGATGAAACAAAATGCCCAATTTCATCTAGTTTTTAGTCTTACAAGTCTAAAAGAAATCATTAGTTTGTAGTTAAAATATTTTTCTTAACCTTCCTCCAGAGCTCTAACTCCTATTTTTCAGAAATCTATTAATAATGCCAGAGATCTCCATCCATGCCCTCCCTAGTGGTACATGGTAAAATTAAAGACACAGCAGATAGTCATTTTCCTCTACCAATCTGATAAATATTTCACAACACTAGTGATATGCAAAAAGAACTAGAATAAGTACAAAATTATTGTGAATGAACTGTAGTTTTACTGATGCCACATAGTAACTAAAAAGAATAAAATTTAAGCAAGGTCACATTAATATGTGCCTTAAGGGATTTCCAAGATTCCACCCAAATCCTGTCCCGTAACTTAGTATCCTCTATTCAAGCATAAAGCTACTGTGTAGAATCAAGTATTAGAAGCTGTCTAAATGGAACTATTCACTGAAGTGTGAATTGTCTCTATTTTATTGTTTTGTCAATTAAGAAACTAAGAGTCTTTGAAGTAATTCCCTCTGACAACTCGTTTTGACATAGAGCTGCAGACTCAATCCACTCCAATAAGAAGTGACAGTCCTAAGATTAAACTATCATTTCCTTATGAAGACTGTGAAGGTGCATTTATTTATAGTTAGTATGCATGGTTTGATGGACTAGACATTTGCAGCACTCTCTTATAAAAGACTAATTAGCTGTAAGTTAATATTTATAAGGTCATCTAGTTCCTGAATTTGATTATATGTATAGAAAGATGATTCCAAAAAGAAAAACAGTGAACTAGATTATCTGATGCCTTTCAGGCAAGCAGGGAAAAGTTCAAAATAAAATCTGAACTGTTATTCCTTCTGGTTTGAAGTATTATTTTAAGCTTTAAAACTACTCTTCAGAAAATGCTCTTTAGACCAATACAGTTTTTTGATGAAGACAGATGGTTGCACTGGCAGACCATTCATGTCTAATTTAAAAAGTAGTGTGAAATGCTGATAAATTCATTTGTAAATGGAACATGTATTTGGATTTTCTTCCATAGATAGATAGGTAGGCAGGTAGCAGGTAGATTTATACATGGACAGGCAGGCAGAGAGGAAATATCTTTTAGAAGACTCCTTGGAAACCAGATAACAGCTGCCTTAGTGTTGAAGTAGAGAACCACTTTACATGTTCTCCTTTTTCTTTGCTTTTTTATACAGAAACACAGCATGGAAATTACAATTGAATAACATATCATTCAGTCTCAAAGTGTCTTATCATAATCACTCTATGCGGTTCAACAACCCACTCTCCTAAAATCAGTCCTCCAGAATCCCCTCAGCCCATAATGTACACTACTTATTTTTTCCAAAGCACTGTTAGAAATGGAATGTAATATATAATTTTCCATTCTTTGGTTTTCTTATGTATGGTTTCCTCCAGTAGTCTCAAAGAACCTAATGGTAGAATTTTTTTTTTTTACTTATATTTTCCTAGCACATGATAGGTCTAAACAAATACTTCTTAAATAAATTAATGAGTGAATTTAGAGACAATCATTAAATTTGCTCAGTTCTTGTTTTGTTCAAATTCTTGTTTCATTCAGCAAAAAAGGTACTATCTCCACTTTTTATTTCTTCTGGAGCCTATGGCACATAGCATTTACATTACTTTCTAGGAGGGGTTAAGGTGTCTTAAAAGAATATAATTTAAAGGTCACATGTGGTTGCAATCATTTTTTTTTTTTTTGTACTTGGGATTGAACCCAGAGACACTCAACCACTCATCCACATACCCAACCCTTTTTAATATTTTATTTAGAGACAGGGTCTTTATGAGTTGCTTAGGGCCTTGCTAAGTTGCTGGGGCTGGCTTTGAACTTGCAATTCACCTGCCTCAGCCTCCTGAGCCACAGGTTGCAACCATTTTTAATTCTATCTTGGCAAACATTTTTAACTAACAAATTAAATACTAACTACAAACCCAACTCCAGGAAAGACCTTTAACTCTTTTTAATTCATTTTTTTAAAGATACATTTTCTACATTGTATCAGTCCAAATCATTGTCTTTTATGGTTAACATGTGTGCAAATAGAGTATATGCATGAGAGAAAGGAGTGTAAAAATTTTGTTTCTCTTGTATTAGAAAATAGAATGATTCAGTCAGAACCAAGTAAAAGGCATTCAAGACACAGATATGCTAATGGTAGTATTGCTAATGGCTATTTGTGTAGGGATGTAAGGTCAGAACAAAGAGGATGGATTCACTATGAAGTCATGACATGCAAGGTCTGGAAAAATTAGAAGTTGTTTCTTCAATCTTATTCCAGAAGTTTTGAAGCCAATGTTTTCCACCTGTGTTCAGCAGATTCCAGGAAATACCTTGGAAAGGCAAGTTATAATCATGATTGTTTCTCTATACCTGTTTTAATCCTTATGGGTAGTTAAGTACTGTGATGTCACAATAAACACATTTTGAACTTGGGACACACACACACACACACACACATCTTGATGGAAGTCAACATACGTAAACGTATATAAGCCATGTTGGACCTTGAGTTAATAGCCATTATAGAAATATGTACATCATCTGAAGCATTTGAATTATTTTTAGTATTTTCCAAATTTTTATATTCTGATGTATGCCAAATACTGACTTCTTCCCTTAAACCCCATCTTCTGGGTGTCATATTCCAGTATTGATAAACTACCTCAATAAACTGATAATTGAATGCAGTAATAGTAATAGCGAATATCACCAGTAGTTAATAAGAATATATTCCATGATCTTCAAATACACCATTGTTTTCTAGAAAATCTTTTTATTTCCATGGCTATGATTAACAAAGTGGTTTTCTTTTAAAAGTAAATTATACATCCTGGTAAAGCATGCAGGCTGATGATAAAGCTAAAATTAGTATGGTTTATTCTAGGCAGTGAATCCTTGAAAGCAAAGAAAATACTAAGTTTTGGCTCACCCTGTTACTTCTTGCCTCTCAGAGGCCACTTTCACATTGTGTGCAGAACACATGCATTCTGAATGGTTTATTGGCTGTCTACATCAGCAGGGTGACTCGTTTAAGTAACTACCTCTCCATTATTACAAATATAAAATAATGTGTACAAATGTAAAATATAGAATCATAATTGTGAAAGCTGTCCTGAAGAACTGCTCATGAATAGTCAAATACAAGTATCAAGTCTTCAAGAGCCATGTACCTACTTCAGTTCACCTATGTAACATATCGACCTGTGGTGATATGTAAATTTTGTATTGTGTTTTAACTTGAGACATATTCTAGTCCTACAATGGACTGAAATAATTAGTCAAGAGTAAAGAGAAGAAGCAAATGGCAACAAATATTTTTAAACAGATTTACATTTTCCTTCTTAACATTAAAGTGGTTTATATTTTCCTTCTAAACATTCAACAGGTTTATATTTTCCTTCTAAACACAGCGTTTAAAAATTGGAATAAAACTTTACAAAACATGAGCATGCATTTAAGGAATTGCCTTCAGCAGCACATTAGTCCTTTTACTGACATACCTTGGGGGGAATCCAACCCATCTTTAATTAATTTAATTAGAAACAATTTTATCAATTAACCTGATAAAATGGAGCTACCTATGGGCATCTGCTTGTGTGCTCCAGAGCCCTGCTGCTTGGCTCATGTCTTTTGAAAAGCCAGCTGCTAATTTGCCACATTTGCAGGCAGTACTTTTGTTAAGGGTAGTGCATTTGCTGAAGCTTTAATATGTTTTCAGCTGACGAAAGCATTCTAGTATGTTCTGTCAAGCCTTATCTGTTGTGTGCTCTAACCCCTGCGAGCCTTGATTTTCACACGCTCATGTGAAGTGTTAGACTTGGTGTATTGTGTCTGGAAGATTTTCTAAAGATAATTAGAACTACTAAATATCAGTCATACCATGTCACAAAGAGATTGTTCCTCGGCCAACTTAGACACAAACACCCGCTCTTGCGTCAGTGTTCATATTGTTTGGTATCACTGTGTGTGAAAAACTTTGTTACACTTTTACTATTCTATTCCATGTAGCAGATAAATTATTTGAAACAAATATTTCACTACTGACAAAAGCAACGAGACCTATTTTCGTACAAATTACTTGGCAGGCAGAATGAAGAGGAGCAATGCAAAGGAATCACATCTCTTTGGTGTTAAAGGCACCAATTTAGCTGTCATGTTTTTACCACTGACCTTTGGTGAACACCTGAATATTTATTTAGTGACTGTAGGATGAAGTGACAAGGACCAGCAAGCATGACCTAACCAATAAAAAGCAAAAACAAGATTTGAACCAAAACATTTTTCTCTAGAAGACACTATATTTGAACTAGTAGATATTCTATGAATACTGGAACACATTGAGGGGAGGAAGCTGGCAGCAATTCAATTCAAACTGTTTGCATGGAAAATCAAGGTGCCAATTTTATGCACATATATTTTTTCTAATAGCCCTCAAGATCCATGGAATAGGAAGGAATAGGAATACTATGTATATACAACTTATAACATCTCTCACAATATTTTTAAAATTTAATTGCAAAATTGAGTGCCGAGAATAGTCAGGAAACTATGATGTTTCAAAATTCCTAGGAACATAGTCAAAAATTCTCCAACAACATTTCAAAATCTTAAATGACTTATCAATCAAATAACCTGCTTTTTATTTTATATTTTTGTGTATTTGCATACAAGCTTATTACATATATGTATATTCGTGTACATATATATGTAAACACACATATGTTTACATAGGTATTTTAATTGTAGAACATAATTTTATAACCCAATTGATGGAAAGCTGGTAAGCTCTTGAAGAAAAAAAAAATCACAATCTTATTCAAGTAGGAATAGTATTTGAGAATGTTTTAAAAGCACCTTTGAAGATGAAATATAAGGATATTGAGTCCTTACAGCAAGGGATATGGTGAAAATAGGATAAAGAGGAAAAGGAGGGTGGCAAGCAAAAGACAAACTGAAACAGCTGCTTGAAACAGCTGGGGAAAATGCTTTAAACAAAAGTGACTGAGATTGGCAGAACAGGGGAACAGCTATTCATTGGAATTATGCAAAATGGATAAATTGGACAAAAGCTTTTACATTGGAAACAATAAATTCTTTCAATTACTTCTTGGTCTAAAAGCCTAATATACTCAAGATCTCAAAATGACATAATGGATGAGCAACTAATAAGAAAAAAGAATAAGGAAAAATTTTTCCCAAAACCTGATTATATGGAAAAAAAACTGTGAATTCATCAATCTTATCAATTATTGTTAATTCTTGGACATGATTTATAAACTGCTCACTGTATAATAAAATCACAAGAGAATCATGTGGAGAAATAAAGAAACAATGATGAAAATCACTGAGCCTAATGAAAAAGAGCAAATGCATTCTTAAAGACCTTGCCAACCAACACTCATGGAATCCTGACTTCCATATTAACTAAGCTTATACATCATATGCACTACCATAAAATTTAAAAAATTTTTAGGATTAGAAACAACTTATCTAAAAACTTCAATTTTTCACAACCAAGAAAGCTACAAGCAGAGAACTGCTGACACCACTAAAGTTAGTACCTTTTAGGACATTTGCTGCCTGTTAATATCACAATTGTTTCACTTGAAATAAAAATATTTAGGAAAAATTATTGCTTTTAACTTAAAGAACTCACTAACCTTATTTTTAATTTTAATTAACAATTACCTAGAATCAATAAAGAAATAGTGCTTTAAATATCTTTCAGTTATAATGTAGAACATTTTGGTTCTTATAATGACCCATATGAGTCTTTCAAATTCTCTCCCTTACTATATCCTCCAGTCTACAAATTTTAGAGTAGAAGTTCTTAAACTTGATTTGGTTACATGGAGCTACTAAAAATATAACTTCCTTAACACACCTATTAATTCAACAGAAGTGAGATCTGACCCAAGAACCTGAAATTTTTAAGATGTCCTAAGAATTTGTATACATGTTTTCTTTGATCATTGTTAAAATGATGAGTTAGACTACACAGTCCCCATCTGAAGTCTCAGTTTTCCTTGGGATTCTGGACTTGGAAGAAACCACTATGACAAGGAACTCCATCCTTACTCCCAAATCAAATTAATGCTTCACTTTCTGGGTCTCCCACTCATTTGTCGGCTTCTTCTCTTACCATCATAGTCCAGTTTTATAGTTAACTGGGACAGTTTAAAGTCCCCCTAAACTTTAGATAAGTTTCTTACTGACTCTGGGCCCCTTACTTTCCTGTCTTTTGCCCCCTGCCAAAAAGCATCTTGCCAGTTTTATAACCCAAGTATATCTTTTCTTAAGATTAAAAGTTGGGGAGTAAATGTATTAAAAGGAAAAGGCATACTTAAATAACAATGTCACAAATTCGACATGAACAATTAAATCCTTAAAAATGTATGCATTAGAAAAGAGAACATATTCCCCAAATCCTCCTTTCACAACAGGAGAGAGCAGAACCCTCATTTCTGTCTTCACCCTACTGATAGACATGTGAGCACACCCAGTGTCTCTGGGAACTATGGATGACAGTGTGCTACTAAATATCCATCAGCAATTCTGTAAGAATTCTTGATAGCTCATGCTACTACCAACTACAAAGGCTCTACTTCACTCTCCTCCTCCTCCTTTATCTTTTCTGCTTTTTCTTTCATAGTGATTTTTTGATTTCCTGTTTATACCACTGTTATTTTCTTATTCTATTTTCAAGTGAAAGCCTCCTGCAAATCACAGCATTATTTGTTGATATTTAACACTATTTCATTGGAAATATCTTATTGCTAATCAGAGTTGGTAACAGTAGTAGTAACTCTTGCTAGTATGTGTAGGTGGTATTCTTGGCATTTTGTGTGTCAATTCCTTTCAGCTTCATGATAAACCTTTATGGTGGTGCTGAAGCTTTTGATTTACACACAACCCTTGATGCATACCTGTGATGAAGTAGTTTGTCTTGATCACCTTGGGCTGCTCTAACAGAATACTACAAGTGACTTAAACAGCAGAAATGCATTTTTTCTTCTGGAGACCAGAAGTCTGACCAGGGTGTCTGCATTATTGAGTTCTTGATGAAGACCCTGTTTCTGATTATGCTTTCATGTGGCCTTCCTTCATGCATGGAGAGAAGAGGTGAGGGGATATGAATATCTTATATCTCTTCCTCTTTTTATAAGGCATTAATTCCAGCACAGCAGTTCCACCCTCATAACCTCATTCAAACCTAATTACCTCCTAAAGTTCATTCTTCTAAGTACCAGATCACATTGGATATTAAGGTTTCAACCTCAGCATTTCAGAGGAACACAAATTAAGCCCACAGCACTGACCAATTTCTGGACCAAGAGTTTAGATTTATTCAAAGACTTCCACAAATGATACTAGCTTTGATTAATTTACAACTAGTGTTAGATACTACAGATATCATTATGAACAGTCTGTAAATACACTTATGAACCCAGTTCAATGTCCATTCAGCAAAATCTGACTGAAGGCACTTTTAAATAACAAAGTTATTCTAACATACATGTAAACCACAGGGAATTAACATACATACAGAAACTAATATACATAATCGTGGAAGCACGTTCTGCCTTTTTTTCTGCCTAAATTTCATTTAGTCAACCTTAGCCAGGAACAGGGACTTTCTGAGTACCCAAAATATTTTTACTTTTATAACCCTCTACCTTCAATTCTCAAATATCTATCCAAATTATGATAGGAGAAAAAAAAGGACCAAGTAATTTGCTGGTAGCTGTTGATTGTTTTCTCTTATCTGGAAGTATGGTGAGGATGACAGGTTTCAGGGAATTCTCTGGTACTGGAAAGCACTGAACTTGATTCTGAGGAGTTTTGTGTTCTCTTGAACACATCGTGCTTCTATAGGTTGTCCTTCATTTCTCACTTTCATGTAATAAATGGAGTTGGAAAAGAGTGGACAGAATGTTGATCAAGCAGGAGAACAAAATTTTAAGTATAATACATAAATAGACCACATTTAAATTTTGCTTATCAAAAAATGTTTCATAATTTTTCTTTCCCCAATTTAGTATAGAATTGATCTCTGGCAATTTAGGCTAGGAAATATGACTGAGAAGTCTTCCAGTTCTCAACTGAATACAAAGATAGAGGATACTGTTGTGGTTATTGTTTAAAAATATTTTTCTTGCACAAACAAAATGTAACAGATAAAATATTTTAGTGAAGTTTCAGCCACATATACACAAACCAAATGCACACAAGGAGCCATTCATGTCCATGGTGACAGCTGAATACAAAGATTGAAGGGCAGAAGTTATATTACCTTTTGGTAGTAGAAGTGAAAGATGATATAACTTTTTATTGTGTGAGAGTTGACAGTAACAGAGATAAAGAGTGTTTTTCATTTCAGGTCCAGTTGTTCTATAATTAGTTGACATATCTTCCAGATTTTTTTTTCTTTGTTCTGTTTTGTATTGCTGTCATCAGAGCTGTTGGAAGATCTGTTTTCAACTAGTTGCACTCCTGAGACAAATACTAATTTTTTTAAAATTGTAAATATTGAGTAAAGTGTCTTTAGATCTAATAAACTGGTCAGAGACTAAATACAAGATCATTTGGTCTTAAAAGTTCTGATTCAGGAAAAAAAAGTTCTGATTCAGTCAGCTTTGCATCACTGTGACAAAAAGTCTTGACAAGAACAACTTAAAGGAGGAAAATTTTAGGTTGGCTCAAGATTTTAGTTGTTTAGTCCTTGTTTACTCCATTGCTCTAGGATGAGACATTACATAATGGCAGAAGAACATGGAGGCTGACAACTGTTCAGTCTTGACAGTTAGAAAGCAAAGAGAGACTGAATGGAAAGAGCCAGGGGTAATATAATCCCCAAGGACATGCCCAAGTTACTTACTCCCTCCAGCCACATGCTACCTGTCTACACTTACCACCCATTAATCCATTCAAATTATCCCACTGATTAGGTCATAGCTCTCATAATGTAATCATTTCACCTCTGAATATTCCTTCATTGTTCTGCACATGAACCTTTAAGGGACACCTCATATTCAAACTATCACAAGTTCTAATGCTTCATGATTTCACAGGTATTTAAAAATGTACATAGAGAGGCTACGTCAGGAGAATAACAAGTTCAAGGCTAACCTCAGCAATTTTAGTGAGATCGGGAACAATGTAGTGAGATCCTTTCTCAAAATAAAAACAAAAAAGTTGGGGGATGTAGCTCAGTGGCTGTAAAGCACCCCTGGTGTCAATCAATCCTCAGTACCAAGAGAGGACAAAAAGAAAAAAAAAAAAAAAAAAAAAAAGAAAAAAAAAAGAAAAGGAAAGGAAAGGAAAGAAGGAAACATGGAAACTGTAAAATCGAATAAATCAATTTAATTTTAGGAAAATATTTTAGCAGATGCTAAAAGTTCATGGCTTATTCCTTCCTTTAACTTAAATGTCAGTTTAAGAGATGACTTTTCTATAGTGCAGAATTTCTCTCTTAACCCAGTTATTCTTATCAGGGGAAGTTTATCTCCCAGAGCTCATTTGTCAACGTTGTGAGATATTTTTGTCATCACTGGTGAAGGGGTGCTATTGGCATCTAGTGAGTAGAGGCTAGGGATGTTGGCAAACATTTTATATTGCACTGGGCTGTCCCCAAAACAATTATTTGGTAAAAATATCAATAATGCAGAAGGTGAAAATCCCTGCCTTAACCTAAAATTGAATCTCTAATATTATAAATATTCTGCTACTAATGTCAGATAAAAGAGATGCTTTAGGTCAGAAGCTTGAGATCCCCATAAGAAGTACCTGCTGTACCTATATATCATCCTGGATAAATTACTTAGAAAGAAATGGTTCATTGGAAGAAAATGCCACGCCTACCCTGCCAGCCCCATTTCCTGAACCAATAGACATCCAGCATCTAGAAACAAAAACACTTTCATAAATAGAGTAATTGCTTAGCTAAGCACAGTCCAAATTGCTCACCAGCAAAAATCTAGAGTTAAATAAATTTATTTTGTTGAACCATATTGATTTGGATGTTTTGTATGGCATCAAAAGATCATTTTCATGCAATCAATTAAATGTGTATGTTAAAGGTCATTTTCCTTATATTTTAGGGTTCCTGAAACAAAAACTATCTCCCTTTTCCATCTCCCTTTCCTAACTAGGAAATGTTACTGTTGCTACTGCCATCAGGGCATCAGTGCCATCATCTTAGCCCCTTATTGTAAAGTGGATTTTTTTTGAGACCATAAGACTCAGCAAATATAGGGCAACAATCAAAAGCCATTAGACTGTAGATATTATCAAGGGGAAAATAGGATGCCTCCAGTACTCAGATAAGTGCTAAGCTAAAACTCAAAAGACTGATTACAGCAAAAGTTTTCAGGGTGTATTTTTGATACCATTTATTATTTTGCACTATTTGACACAGTGTAGTATATTGCAACTATAAATCAGTTGCAGCAAATTATTTAATGATGCATTAACTGTAGAATTTCATATATATTACTGTTCTTTAGCCAATGTTGAGTGCTTTTTCAATAGCTTAATTCATCCCTGAAGAACTGGAGCAAACATTGTCATCCATCATTGCAGAACACATAGTTTGAACTGCATATTTCTTATATTCTTTTATTTTGTATAAAAATCATCCTATCAATTATAGACCAGAGAATTAATGAGAACACCAATATACCCTTATATGCATATACACAAAACTGTGCCCTTAATCCTGCTTTAAACTTCTTGTTTATTTATTGAATTGTTCTTTTTTTTTTCCCATTTTTATCTATCAAACTTACTGTAAAGGCAAAAATTTAAGCAAAATAAAAGTGGGCAATAAGTTTAAAATGATGATTTGGAAAAAGTTTAACATTATTATAAGATATGTTCCCATAGAGATAATTAAATTACTTGAATGAACTTAAATATTTTTTTTTCTTGGAAAAGTTTTCATCATTAATTCTGTTGTTTGCTTTAATTGAATAAATTCTATGCACGTCCTAGGTAGGTAGTACATAGAAAATGAATTAATAGAGCTTTCATTAAACAGAGAAAACTGAATATACTTATTTATCCCTTCTCCCTCCTGAAATTTAACTGAAATGATGGTAATTAAATATGAAAGTTATGAATCCACAAGGAACCTTTAAAATTAAATTTGGGATTAGAGTTTTAATTTGAAAGACTAGGTGTATGTATATTGAATTCCTTCAAATGCTTACTGAAAAGTCTGGCTTCCTTAACTATTCTTGCTTTCAAACTCTACATAAAATCTATCAGAAAATAATTTTAGCTTAAGCTTCAGATTATATCTGACTTCTCAGCATACCTACTATGGCCCAAAACACTCTTATCTTTCACCTAGGTTTTCATGGTAGCTTTCTAATTATTTCTCTTCACATACCCTATTGTTTCTTGTAAAGTCAATGACTCTAAAATGAAAGTTAGATAATTTCAGCTATCAGCTTAAAACTTTCTACTGTGAGGAAATTCTACAATGCAAGAAAGCAGTATTCTTAAGTGATTAATATCACCTCTTTTGTTGTGGTCTTCTTTCTATTCTCTCACTCTTCCAAGTCTTATGACTCACTCTACTCCCATTCCTAGGACATAC
>JAJEJO010004595.1:82810-167853 GCA_020662805.1 Glaucomys volans | reverse complement strand
ATTCTGGACCTTTGAATTCATAAAAATATATCATTTTCCAGCCCTTGTCCATGGTCAAAAGTGCCATCAAATAAAGGAGTTAATTTGACAATATAAGAGTGATCTGGGAATTATTCAAAATGGGTAGTAAGTGTAGTCTTAAACACAATTTGGTTTATTGTGACCATACGTAATACATGTAAAATTAAAATTTTTTAAATGCTGCCAACATTATCAAAAACTGCAAAGGTCTAATTTTTTTTAACCAAAATGCATTTATGAAAAATTGGAGTTCAAGTAACAAATTAAGTCTGTTTGGAAATGTAAACACCAAAGTTCATTAAAATCTACAGTGAAGTCCGGTATTAGACACACCGTAATACAGCAAATCTGAGGAAATTTCTGAATTTCTAAGGATTGTACAAAAAAATAGTTTTTAAAACCTTAGAAACCTGACACATGTAAAATGAAGCATTGTAAATAAGTGCTCAATTACTTTTAGTCTAGTTCTAAAATTAAACTGTACTTTATGAACTCTGCAATTGGTGCTGTTCTTAATTTGATATTAATTCCATTTTAAGTTAATGAATTAATGATAATAAGCTAACAGAATAATTATAATCAGGAACTAATACCAGCAGATTGGTTATGGAAAGACCAAGAAGCCCAAGAGTATTAACATTGTTTATACTATAATTTCTCATAATACACTGAAGAGTTCACAGCATAACACAATTCAGATTTGTTATACACTATATAAAAGCTAATGGTAGACACAGCACATATTTCTCAAGAGCCAATCTAACTTGAAACTATTAATTTAAAGCCTTGCTGTTTACTCCATTACTTCTGCCAAATTTAGTCCAGATGGAGTCAGGGCCCTCAAAAAAACCAAGTGATAGAAATGTATTTTTGTATTGCCAGCCTCCCTGCAATATAAAAAATTTAGCTTTCTGTAAAGATATTCAAAACCATGAATATCTTTAGCACACTTCAAATGCGTCTAACCATTAAATGTAAGTAGAAACTAATTACTGCCACAAATAACAATTCATGGTTCCAGCCAAAGAAGGTAATGGGTCACAAGAAATTGCTCCTACAGCCACAGAGGTTCCAGAGGTGATCTCAAGCACCACTGGCTGGAGACAAAAGGAATCAGTCAAAGGTCAGCAGCTTTAGGAATGAAGTCAAAATTAGCAGAGCAGACTCTGAAAAGGAAAAGTGAAGCTTTCTTTTCTCTTATCCATCTTCTTTTCTGTTTATTTTAACACATATCTCTTCCTTGAGCTTTTAGGACAATTAATTTCAAAGGTTGCTCTAATAAAATGTTACAAATCAGACTTTGCCTTTAGACAAAGTACTTATAAAACCTAATGATGTGGGGCTCTGAGGTTAAATGAAAGTTATTAATGTTTCTGCTATGTTGTAATTAAAACACAATGTTTTGGAAATTAGCATTTCCTCAAAAGTCATTCAAAAATATATTTTTATCCTTATTTAATATATAGTGGCTATTACTAATGTCTGCGATTTGGCAAAATTATGGAATCTTTTGTTATGTGAATTTTTTCAATATAATTCCTGACTAGATAGATTCTGATACGATGTTTAATCAACTTATAAGACTCTTATTAATGGAAAAAGTAAAAAATTATTATCTACATAATTAAATATAATTTCTCTTTTATAAGTTTAAAAACATCTTATTTAGAAACTGAGTATCAATAATATTACTTACGTATAATTTCTCAAAAATTAAACTTAATTGTTGAAATGTTGGAAAGGAACCATAAAGTAAATTATTCTACACTGTTGATAAGATGTGTTAATCAAAGATGGAATCGAATGAATTTGTAGCATATGAATGGTAAGTATATTCACAAAGATCTGGCACTCAAGAGCCTATGATTTATGTGACCAAACTCTCAAACTATATACATGATATAATTTAAAAGGATGTATACTGCATATACAGTACACAGGATGTAGGAAAAAAATTTTTTTAAATTTACTACTGTATATTTTAATGTAAACTGAGGAAAAATGGACTTTTTTCTCCTTTACACAAAAGAAATTTTTCTTTACCCAGAAACAAGAGCAAAAATGTATCTTAAAAAGGACAAATTTCAACTATAAAAAAGCCCTACATCATTTTATAAATCAACTTTTCCTTTGAAAGTTATCTTTTGATGAAAGCATAATTTTGCAACATTCAAGTAACCTTTTTAATTTTTTTTAAGTTGATGATGGACCTTTATTTTACTTATTTATTTATAAGCAGTTCTGAGAATTGAACCCAGTGCCTCACACATGCTAGGCAAGTGCTCTACCACTGAGCCACAACCCCAACCCTCAAGTAAATCTTTGACATAGTTCTCTTACACTGATAAATTTGTCGAGGTTTTAGGACATCACCCAACAATAAAGAATTATAACTTTTGGGGGGGAAAAGGGGTTTGAAAAAATACTAAAAGAGTCTTTACTTCAGAAGATGGAATAAATCTAAATGACTAAACTATGGTCCACTTGTACAGCTATTACATGGATGTTGAAGTATTGGACAATAACCCATCACCTAAGAAGTATGGCTGCATTTAAGGAGCCTATACTCTAGTTCTGATAATTAAACCATATGTTGTGTGTATGGTAATTAGCCTATCAAAAAAACCCACCAACACACACATCTAATTCTGAACCACCAAAAATCATCAGGGAAGCTAAAGAGAAGACATATTCTTGAGGCAGGCAGGATAATTGGCTCCCACTTGACATAAACATGCTTAACTGAATGATCCTGGGCAAGATGCATGGAAAAACATATGAGATACCACCCATTGGAAAAAAAAAAAAGAGATTTTTTTTTTCTAACATCTTAGCATCTTATAACCTAGAGATGGCCTAAACCTAGATTAAACTTTTACCTATAAAAATAGCCCTTTCCACAGGCTATTTTTTTTTAATAAAAGAGGTCCTAAAGTAGATTCTTCTCCCAACTATGAGAGATCTATGTTTTAATTTATAAAAATATGAATGGGTAATTTTTTCCAAACCATTCAATATCTAACAAAATTAAGTAGAATTAAAGCAGTAAAAAGTTGTGAGTTTTTAGCTGTACACATTAGGAAGTTGCCAGATTTTATATTTTTCCCCTTATTAAAAAAATTCAGAATTTCTGTGAATCTTGCTGGAAACGATTGAGTTTCTCTGGATTATTGGATGCCATTTGTGAAAAATCACGAAAAATGTCCTGGTAAGTTTCATCACCTGTATGAAAGTAAAATAAGAACACTTTTAAAATTTATACAAGTATTAATAAGACAACATTCATTTTCATGACTAATAAGTAAAATTCATTTAAAAATTCAGATGAGCATTTTGGGGGAGGAAGAAAAAAGACCAACTAAAATAATAATGCCAGGAAAGTATATAATGAAAGAAAAACAAAACTATACCTGAAACAAGCACCTCAGATGCAGCCACAGAGGAAAGCTCAAAGTCAGAAAAGAGCATAGATGCAAGTGT
Source organism: Glaucomys volans (assembly GCA_020662805.1). NCBI lineage: Eukaryota > Metazoa > Chordata > Mammalia > Rodentia > Sciuridae > Glaucomys > Glaucomys volans. The sequence goes on along the minus strand of JAJEJO010004595.1, from coordinate 164,352 downwards.
TTTAAAGCAATGTAAAGAAACACATTTATTAACACATGGGAAATAAAGATCATTCTAAATAAAGTAATAAATATTTCCTTTGATAAAGGCCAAAAGAAATGACCAAAACCAAATACTAATGTTTCTGATGGATGCAAGTTATTAACAAGACAAATTGATAATTGGGGGGAAAACTTTCCATTAATATTATCTTTTAATTAGAATAAATTTAAAGTAAAATTACATGTAATTCTTTACTCAGACTTCAATGCTTAAACTAATACACTTAATCCACTACTTACTAAGCTTATAAGCCTAGGAAAGGACTATATTATCAGAGTTTCACACTGTCTGAAGCTTTTTGTTCACTGTAGGTCATATAAGCAAGAATGCTGTGACAAAATGGGAATTAATACCAAACATCTATTAAATTACAGAAATTAATATATGACTATTCAAATATCCTTGTAGAGATGTAAATTAGATATTGGCATTATAGCAAGAACTATATACACACATACAAATGAATCTCTCAGATGAAGGAATGGTGTTTTCAAGATAAAATATTCTTCATGAATACTTCTTGCAAAACATTAGCCTTAGACAAATACATGGCATAACTTTGTTCTCAGGATTTTGAGCATAAAATACTGTTTTAGATGATTACTTCTGCAACAGTTTTTATAATCATTCCCATAAGATAACTTGCATCCATCGTATAACAAACACATTGCTATAGCTGTTAATAGTGCCGTTAAGTTCTGTCAATTTTAAAAAGCGAGATTGTTGAAGCAATAGATGTCACACCAAAAGCTAGGGAATTAGAAAAATGTTGGGGAAGGGGGATAAAGAGCTAGTAAAAAGACCTAATGACATAACCCAGAATTTTCCATAAAAAGATTTTAATACTTTTAATATTTAGCTCCTTCATATTTAGTTTGTGTAAAAAGCAATTTATTAAAATGCATATATAGTTTTCATTTAGCCCTGGAAATTTAATCATGATCTGGAGTGATCAGTTAAACCTAATCAATCTACTTAAAACAGAAAAGGGGGTGGGGACAAGATATTTGCAGTGGGTTGGCTGAGAGTAACATGGAACCCATGTTATTGTTAATAAAACTAAAGGTCAATATATTGGAACTGGTAAGACAATCCAAATATACACCTGATTGCTTAAAAATTTACTTCCACATTAAAAGACAAACTACAATCTATTCCCATTTTTAACCATTCTAAAACATATAAAATAAACTGAGAAGAGAGCAACTTTAAAGAGCAATTAACAAATCATACAAAATATTTTAAAATTTTTCCTATTTTTAGATGTTGAATTAAAATATGTAAAATATTTATTGTAAACATTATAAATATTTTTAAAATACTATTTAAACTAGATAGTCTAGAATTTTACTTTCCAAGAAAGTGTAAAGTGCAGATTCTAATACAAAAATACCACACTGATTTTACCATTCAACACCAGAAGTAACTTAAAAGGCACACATTATACATTCAAGAAATAGGAAAAAGATCTAGCAGATGCTAATGCCAAATAGTTTACAGATAGCACCAGATGAGCATTCTTAAGTATTACAACAGTACAATGGCAATATATGGCTTCTACAATTAGCAATGCATATTTTGTATAACAAGCTGTGAGTTTTTTTATGGTTTTCTAGTTTTTGTTTTTAAATCATCTAGTACCTATTACACAAGTACATTTTAGTAGAACCATTGTACCATGCAAAACAAATTATAAGACCTTTCATTCACTGAATTAAATGTTTCCTTGAAGGAAAATGTTGGTGCTATAATAATCATTGGTTTCACTGACTGAATACATTTAAAAAGAGTTAATAAAACACAAAAGAAGTTTCCATTTTCACACACAAAAAACGTTTTGCTAACATTTAGTTTCTAACAAAACAATTAGTGCACTGTTAATATACTATCTTTCTTAGACCTCAAAACGTGTTGTCAAAAGAAAATGTTATACAAGAACAAGTGACTAGAATATTTAATATTGCTAACACAAATTGAACTTCAATATGATTATTCAAAGTTTAAATACAATTTCAAACACTTGGAATTTTTCCCAAGGCAAACATAATTTGTCTACACTAGAACACATAAACAAAACCCAGAATATCCTGCCCTGGAATGTTCCCAGAAGTATGTTTAATAATTTATTACAAATGATAAACAACTGATCACCCAATATTTGTAATGCTAAGCTAAGAATATTCTTTAAACTACTTAATCACATTGTTTTTCCTTTCAGAGAGTTACCGTTTCTATGTCTGGACAGGTCTGAGTTTTTCAAAGGTAGACTCATGTGTTTCCACTCATAGTTTAAAGTCATTTTTAATTTTTGGTATTCAAAATATCCATCACAACAGCAGTTATGATGATTCAAGACATCAGGACTTTCTCATAACATGAACTCCCTCAAAAAGACAGCAGCATGTGAGACCCACCCCCAGGTGATAGTACACATGATCCTGCCTTTTCTGGGCTAGTAACAGTTTCCTTCTGCAACTGATTTGATCAGTGGTTCCCAAATCCTGCTGGCTAGTACTCACAAAACCAACAGTTGCTCCTTAAAGCAGTGATTCACAACTGGCTGAGAACTTGCCAACAATCAAGAGGAGTCACAGCGTCAGAAACTGGGAACCACCAAACTGATTTCTAACAATGGAGAGCTGGGTTTGCGATTTCCCTCACCTCCTAAGAGTTCTGGGACTGCTGAAGAACACATCTTCAGTAACTGTGTGCTCTTAGTAGTGCCCTGCAGAAGTAGGGAGTCCCAGGTCTCAGAGTTATAGATAAAAAGTTCACAAATGAGGCTTCCTAGAAATAGGTCCATGATTGCCAAACATTGTATCTGAGTCTTGTAAATGATAGAGCTCTTCATTATCAAGACTGAAAAATTCCTGTACCTATAAACTACATAGAGTTCTGAGGTTTTCTATTACCAGGATAATAAAAAAAAAAAAGGATCGCAATAAAGCAATCAACCAGAATCTCTTAGAAAAATATTTATAGTGATAAGCAGAAGAAAACCAAAGAACTATTGCTGGAGTCAAACATTGTCTCTCTCCAAACTCATAAAGGAAGAGAAAAGTAACCAGTAAGCAATTGCTGTGCCATTTCACCATGTCAACTGTATAAGCATAAATTTTTTTCTGCTTTAAATAATAGGTCTTGCAAATGAGTTAACAATCTCAGTATTTTCAAGATGATCACAATCCAATAAAAGTCTCATTTTATTGTGATTCATACATTACTTCCAGAATCCTGATCTATTTTTTAACTTCTAAAATTTGGAAATGATAGAAAAGCTTGTTTTAAAATGAGGCCCTTTTTTCAAATTTTCATTAAAATAAATTGAAAAAATTTTTCTACTGATGAATGAAAGTTCACATACTTATAAATTTATATATAAGTGACAGAGAAAGAGACATTAGAATGCTCCTAAATGATGGCAAGAGTCACCCAAGCAATTTGGGTAGAACTAGTAGTAGTAGCAAGAACATGGAGGTTCTGTCTTTTCAAGCTTCCAACTCCAGAGAAGTCATCCACTGACTTTCTGACTAATCAGTTGGGAAAACTTCATTAGCAAATACCATAAGGAAAGAGCCACTGACCAAACATTTAAGTTAAAATTTAAGGAAAAAAAAAATTTTGTTTAACTTAAGATTTTGAAGTTCACTACTGTCTCACAAATGTCAGATCATATCATTTGATCAATTTTTATTTTAAAGTGCTTAAACACAAAGGCCTCAAAAATGGCCTAATAATACTATCACTTAAGTATTATCTGTTACAAAATTATAACTTATTTAAAATCCAACATTCAAGTTTAAAACAAATGGGTGAAATCCAGAATTAACACTAGAGCTTCACCCAAATCAGCACTCTTACATCTTGGAATATCATGAGTAAGTAGTACATATGATCCATAGGATTAGAGTGGGATGCCCTAGATTACAAATATCTAGCTGAAGTGCCTCAATTCTCAAAGTCCTTACTTGTTCCCCATTAAATCAGGCCAAAAATAAGCAATAAATGACAGTCCTCTGAGAAAAGAATGACCCACTGATACTTTATACATGAATCTAGTTAAAATAAAGCAAATGGTTGAAGCCAGTACAGAAATCTCAAAACACTTAAACAGGAAGAGGAAATGATATTACCAGCTCACTTTTAAAATGAAGTTACCGAATATTCATTTTTAAAAAAATCAAAAATATACTAATTATAACCTGAACATTCTATTTTAGTCATAAATTTCTGAAATGTTTTACTAATATGTATATGAATTTAAGATTAGTAATTCACATACTCAAAATCACAAAACTAAAGATTCAACAAATATTTGTGAAGAATGTCTCATCAGCATGTGTTCATAAAAGAGGAATATGATCAGCAACACTTCCTCTTTTCCGTGACATCTCAACTTAGGTGAAAATTACTCAGAACAAACCTTTAGGTGATCATGAGTTGAGATTTCTCTAATAGGAACAAGTCTACTCTGCCAATGGGTTCACAAAATGCTGTTCTAAAAAATTCCACTTATCCAACAGATATTGTACAAGTTGCTTGGGGCAAAGTTAAAGATAAAAATGAGACCTCGTTTTTCAACATTTTAAATAACTCCACTCCCATTATGGACTTTTAAACCTACTGGTACACTGCTACTTTAAATCTTCAACTCATTTTTAGATTGGAATACAAAACTTATTCATAAACTTTTTCTTGGTATTTTCCATACTGATTTTTTGTATGCAGAACACATGGTAATTTGTTTGGTTTTTTGTTTTTTTTTCCCTGAACACAATGTATAGAAATTCCCTGAATAACAAAAAGAAAGTAACTTTGTTATATTCACTTGACAGCTAAAAAGAATTCCAAGAAGAAAACAACTATTTCGCTGCTGTAAGTATATAGAGAGTATTTTCATCATTCCATTCAGGTCACTGGAATGTATGTGGAAGACATCTGTACAGCAGATGAAGAAGTCAGCAGCCAAAGTGAAACACAGCAAATGTGCACTGTAATAGGAATAGCTGTGGATTCTCAAGGAGCAGGATCAGCCTCCCAAGAATTCAGAAGGTACAGTTTATAGCTAACAACTCACAATTTACAAGTAGGTTATAAAACTCTATAGTATCACATTAGTTGGCTAAAGAACTATGAATCTTCCAATTGTAAACTGATAAATTCTTGAATGCATTTCTTATACTGCATTTCAGTATGGTTATTAGTGGAATATTGACCTGGCTGTCCATAAAGTCCTTCTGATTCCCGCATTTCCTCATTCATTCTTGCTAAACGTAACCTAAAATTAAATAAAAGAATATTTTAGATGAAGTTATGTGATTTAAATGTTCATAAACAAATTAATTATATAAGCAGGTAATATATGTACTGATGTGGTTTTTTCCCCCTTTACCAGTATTTGCCACTAAAACAAACTGGCTTTTTAGTTTATCAGACCCTGTGATTTCAGATAAAAAATAACTATCATCTTCAAACAGTTCTCATGAAAAAAGACAATAAAAGGGCTGGGGATATAGCTCAGTTGGTAGAGTGCCTGTCTCGCAAGCACAAGGCCCTGGGTTCAATCCCTAGCACCACCAAAAAAAAAAAAAAAAAAGACAATAAAAGATTTTTAAGTATTTCAGCTCTATTTAAGTAGGATCCCTGCAACATCTCCAGGCTTCAGAAAATTCCTGGCTTCTCCAGCAACCTATCAAATTATAGCTGCCAACTATTGAAATTGTTGTTCTACAGTATGTAAGCAATGGCCTGTCCTAAGTTTACTCTGAAGTGAGATCATTTACAATGTATAAATAGCACGTGTTTCCTCTAAATACTGGGAATATATTTTGACATCCAAACACTGTAATAAATGACTATGGGCTATCAAAATTCTCATGAGGTTACTATACTGGCTTTACATTCTTTGGGGGTTATTCTTCCAGACAACAGAAGACATGTAGCATTGGGTGAAGAGCACAAGTATCCCCCCACCTCATTGTTTTTTGTTTTTTTTTTAACTAACTTTAAACATCATTTTCAAATAGGAAAATAACCCTCTCTTCCTTTATACTCCTAGCCGGGCCTTCTGGGCCACCAAGTGGCTACTGCCTTCCCAGACCTCTATCACTCTGAGAACTGCAGCATCTGATGTGGGCTTTGCTTGTCTTCAAAGTTCCACAATTCCCTTCATCTCCTCTCTCAACTATTGGATAGCTCCATAAGTCTTCCTTTGGTATGTGGATTTTTAGAGAGGAGACTAATTTTTTTTTAAATTCTTAAATATAATTGAAGTCTTAACATAGTAATATGAGAAAATTCAGACAATTTGGGAACAGATTTTTTTGAGGGAGGGGGCCACTGCTATGTAGGAATTGCCTGGGAAGCTGCATCCAGAGCAAGTTTCTCCATACTGTTTCAATCCTTTCTTTTTAGTAACTATTTTTTTCTCCTACTCTAAATCTAGAATGGCATAACAGGTCTCGATTTTCCTACAGTACTTTCCACAATAGCAAAAACTCCTACAGTGGGGAAAGTGTGCTTTGATGTTTTGTTTTCTAATTTGTCAGGAGTTAGGGGGAGTGACACAAGGCAAGCCAGGAAACCTTAGTGGGGCTCAGGAGCTCAAGGCAGTCATGGGAATGTTTGTGACCAAGAGTCAGTAGTGTGAAAGTGCCTGCTTCTACTCTAATGAGAAGGGAAACACCAATTCAGGGCTTCATGTAGTCCAGAGTAGAATGAATAAGTGACAAGATAGAATACACTTCTGCCAACAATGAAGTATAGGTGACAATCACACTTCCAGAAGCCAAGTGTAACAAACTACTTTGAACTAATATGTAAAATAAATTAAAACCTCAAAATTCTTTAAATTTCATTCAAATCTTCAAAAACATGTATTTTTATCTTAAAAATCAATCAAGTGTTTATGTAGGTAATTTTGGCAGGAGGAGAGAAAGGGGGCACTGGGAATTGAACCTAGGTATACTTTACAAATGAGCTACATCCCTGGCCCTTTTTGTTTTTTATTTTAAGATGGGGGTCTTACTAAATTGCTCAGGGCCTTGCTAAGTTGCCAAGGCTAGCCTTGAACTTGTGATTCTCTTGCCCCAGCTTCCCAAGTTGCTGGGATTACAGGTATGTGCTACCATGCCCAGCTCATGTAAATAATTGTTGTTGTTTTTTTAAAGCACACATTTCTAAATATTATTGCCCAAAGGTGATGCAACCTCACAAGCTACTAACATCAATGGAGCTGCTCTCCCTACTTATAATCCTCTAATTCTCAGGGTAGGAAAATCATTACCTATTATTATATCAATCCCAAACCCAGCCCTAGTACTATAATGAGAGTTAAAGAAACCATTTCAGAGAAGTCATTGGTTTGGTTTCTACTGATTAGGCAATATAGCAAAAGTGGTCAAAATTCTTGGTTTCAAATTGCAGCTCCATCACTCACTGATAGCTCAAATTATCTAACTTGGCATCCTTATCTATGAAGATATGAGAAAATCTTTGCTAGCTACTCTTCTGACCAAAGGTTAACATCTAGAACAGAAAAAGAATTCAAAAAACAACCCCCACCAAAAAAACCCAAAAAAAACAATAAATGGGCAAATGAATTAAACAGACACTTCTCAAAAGAAGAAACACAAATAACCACAAATACATGAAAAAAAGTTCAACATCATTAGCAATTTGAGAAATGCAAATCAAAACTATACTGAGATTTCATCTCATGCCAGGTAGAATGGCAGTCATCAGGAACACAAATAATTGGGAAAAAAAAAGAGCACTTTTACACTGTTGGTTGAAGTGTAAATTAGTACAACCATATGGAAATCAGTACGGAGGTTCCTCAAAAGACCAGGCACAGAACTACCATAGGAGCCAGCTATACCATTCCTTGGTATTTATCTTAAGGAATTAAGTCAGTGTATAATAATGATATGTGCAGATACATGTTTATAGAAGCACAATTTTCAATAGCCAAACTATGGAACTAGCCTAGGTATTCATCAATGTATTAATGGATCAAGAAAATGTGGTGTATATATACAATGGAGTTTAATTCAGTCATAAAGAAAAATTAAACTATGTCATTTGCAGGAAAATGGATAGAACTAGAGACCACTATGTTAAGTGAACAAACTCAGACACCATGGGTCTCATGTTTTCTCATATGTGGAAACTAGAGAGGAAAAAGGAAAAGAGGGCAGGGATCTCCTGAAAATCAATGGAAGATCAGTAGAATAGAGGAAAGGGACCAGTGGGCAGGATGAAAGGAGGGAGAAAGGAAGTACAGGGGAGTGATATTGGCCAAATTATATTGTTATGTTGTTTGCATGTATAAATATGTAACAACAAATCCCACCATTATGTACAACTTATAATTACTAATAAGATATTTGGAAAAAAAATAAAGATAATGAAAGTAATACTGCTATGATGTACCTCAATGGTAGAGTGCCTGTCTAGCATGTGTGAGGTCATGGGTTTGACCCCCAGTACTAAAAAAAAAAAAAAAAACTTTCTAAAAATAAAATTTCTTTCTCATGGGGTTGTTGTGAGAACCAAAGTAGTTTGTGCATTTGATGCTCTTACATTTAATGTGCTGAGAGAAGTACATGGTACAGAGCAAATACCAACCACTATTAAAATTCACACAACTCATGAAGCTTTGTGTTAACACCCTGTTTGAGTAATACACTTCATGGGAAATAATCAAGTGGAAATGAAATACTTACAAGGTTACTATATCAGCATTGGCAGCTTCCACAGCTATGCTCAAAGGGTCTTTCCCTTCTTCATCAGTGGCATGCTGATTGGCACCTCGCTTTAGGAATAAACATACCTGCCTGTTTAAGGAAACAGCATTTTTTAAATATTGCCAACAAGAATAAAGATAATATAAATCTTAAAAAATAAAAAGCTTACCTAACTTAAATATTTCATTACAAAATTCTTGGTTCATTCTACAAAAATTTAATGAACACTGATTTTAATAATAAAATTGACCAAGATCAATATACGTTTTGAAGTATTTTCATTTATATTGTCTTATACAGTCTGGTGCTATATAGCACAGCAGGATATATAAATCACGGCCCATAACCTTAAAGAATATCATAAAAAAAGTATACAGATTTTGAGAAACTTAACGGAAGATCATTCAAGGCCATTATTTGGGAATTAAGGAAGCCAAGGTTGATAAAAGAAGATTTTGCTGACTTTCAAATTAAAATACTAAAATTTAACATTATTAATTTTAATTACTTAAGGAATTTAATCATCTAGTGAAGACTGTAATAGATGAGATTGTGAATTTAATATTTTTTAACCTTTTTAAAAGTGTATGCAACAGTCAATATGCCTGTCTCAGGGGTAGACATAAAACATACCCAAAAAAACTAAGAAGCCTCTAATGCCCCAAATAATGCAAAATCAGTCACCTCATGGATTAATGTTTTTATAACATGTATATCAGTTTTAGCAAGTTTTAAAACTGATAATGTCTCATGCTGTATTGGAATACAAGCACATTCATTAGTGCTATAGTTTTGATGATGGCAAACTTGAGTAATCTTTTTTTCAGTGGTCAAGTCTGGATCTCCTGATGCCATTTAAGCAGAAACAACATAAGAAGAAAAATCAAAATGGCATTTTATCCAGCTTCTGGGTGATTTAAAATGTGAACCCCAACAATATCAAGCACATTGGTCTGTGGTACAGACCCTTTTTTATCTGATCTTTCCTATTTTAGAAGCAATGGTAGACTGAGTAAAATAATGGTATCTTTCAGCCAGAGGATTTGAGAATTGATGTGGATTAAATATATTTTTTTTAAGTGTTATAAATTGTTTGGCATTTTCAGTGTACGAAAATGTTCACAAGAAACTAATTGTGTGCCATTAAAAAAGAAAGCCAACACTTGGGCAATGCTAAGTTTGTGAAGCTTCTGCAGCTGAATTAAAGTACATATACTCAGTTTATTTTAAAAAAATCAATCTCTTGCTGATAAAAGGAAAGAAAATAAGTTATAATACAAATAAAAGATGTTATTTTAAAAATTAAAAAAAAAGAATGACTTCTTGACCATCCAGGAAATGATAACTAGAATAAAACCCTGAAATGGTTTATTTAAAAACCAAATGCCAATGACACAAAGTTTTGATATAAAGCCAACATTTTTCCCTCATTTATACTTAATAATAGAAAGTACATGTTCTTGGCTTTATTGTTCTATAGGTCTTAGCACTGCTTCAAATGCCATAACATCAACTACCCAAATCACAAATTTACTTTATAATCTACCTAGTTACCCCATGTAAAAATTTGAAATTCCTAAGTTAAGAAATTCTGCCAAAATAGAATTGTGGATGTGTGCACTATGTAGATAGTATACTGTATATGTACACAAACATGAACACGAACTTAAGTTGTCAGACAAAACCACCACAATTTTAAGAATAGAGAAGATTAAATACTAAAATTGCTCTATTTAATGACAAGTTATGGTCAACTTAAGCTTTGAAATTTTCTTGTCTGGGAAACTATCTTTTTTCCTGAAAAGAACTTTGGAACTTTCAAATTTCAACATAACAGTGTAAGTCATAGGAAGGTATCTCCTTACAACCCAATGACCTCACCTGAGAAAAAGCAAAACATTATTTCAAAATAACTTTTCAAATAACATCTACCCAAATATTTAAGCACTATAGTTACCCTGTGTGCCCTAAGACAGTGGCATGATGTAGTGGTCCCCGCCCTTGGACATCTCTTTGGTTCACATTAGCACCATTCTGTAGGAGGAACTCACATGTCACCAAAGAGCCCTTAAAGAGAAAAAGAGGATAATGATGTACAAATGCAAACAATAAGAAACAGAAATACATTTCTATTCAAAAACAGCATAATGCCAGGTGTGGTGGTGCAAGCCTGTAATCAAGCTACTGAGGAGGAGGTTGAGGCAGGAGGATGGCAAGTTCAGCTTGGGCAACTTGGCAAGACCCTCTCTCAGAGTAGCATAAAAAGGGCTGGGAATGCAGTTCAGTGGTAGAGTGCTTGCCTAGCTGATGCTAAGCCCTGGATTCAATCACCAATAACCACACCCCCACATCCACTCACAAAGTACAGTTTCATTTACTTTACTCAAATAGTACTTCCATTTTATTCTTCTCCCACACAAAAAAAATACTTCCCAGTGTAAGCAAAGAAATAGTAGTTTATATTAGTTTCTTCCCCAGAACTACATCTAATAGGAATTTATTGATAGTTGACTACTTTCATTATCAAAATTTTCTTCCATTAAGCAAAAAAAAAAAAAAAAAAAAAAAAAAACCCGAAAAAAAAAATTAAAAGAACTAACATAATCAAAGTGATACTCAGAAATCACTACTAGGTACACCACCAAAGCAAAAAAATTTTTTAAAAACACACACATACATACATTAAAGCCATGTTCAGAACTAAGGCTATTTTATATTTTACTATCAACGAAAACCTCAATGTATAAATTCATACCCCTAATACAGCCTGAATAAGTGGTGTTGCTTTGTTTTCCTCTGAGTTAGCCCAATTCACATCGGCACCATGAGCCAAAGCCTCAGCCATTTTAGGAAGATTTTTTTCATATGAAGCCCTATAAAGCTGAAGTCCTGGATTAAGATGTTTAGAGTCGAGAAACACAGAAGAATCTTGCCTTTCTCCTTCTGAAAAGCAAACACAAATACATTAATAAAAATGAACTTTTGGCAAGGAATGGATGAATTGTTTAATAGGTACAGTGTTTCAGTTTTACAAAATGAAAAAAGAGTGGTAAATGGTGGTAATGGTGGCACAAAGTGAATATATACTTAACGCATTGAATTACAGATTTAAAAATAGTTAAGATGGCAAATTTTATGTTGTATGCATTTTACCACAATTTTTTTTTTAAAGAACTCTTACACTTACCACAGTGTGAAAACTGTGACATAAGAAACCACTATCTATCACAATAAGCTTATGGCAGATTTTCACATAAGTCTTATTTCCTATAAACTAATCACTCACCAACATTCAACCTTCTCTCATGAAGACATCAACTGGTATGTTAGGCCTTTGTAGTCTTGCTGGTATCCAAGAGATGGGCTAATTACTCTGTTAACCTTGGCTATATTTTAATCAAGATTAAAGGAAGTAGCAAGAATCCCTAAAGAATTTCACCACTAGACAAACCTCATTTCATTCCTAGATGAATCAGGACCATCACTCTTTGCACTATAATCATCAAATAATGGGAATAATGGGAATTATAAATCAAAATAATGTGAAGAATGCTTACTCCCCTGACAATTCCACAAGACCAAAAACACTGAACTCGGAGAAGAAAGAATAAAGGCAGAAAGCATTGGTCAGAGGAAAAACTTAATGGAGAAGGAATTGCTGATGTCTTTCACCTGATAAGAAAAGATAGCCACAAGGAAAGATAAAGATAAGATACCCAGTGCTTGTGGCTTAAAAATTATCCTTAGCTATTGGGAAGGCATTTTTAGCATATATCATGAGGCTTGGAAGACTGTACATGTAGGAGAGAATTTTCAAATATGAAGAAAAAAAGCAAAACATTATTTCTCGTTTTACAGTTTTATTCCTCCCTTAGTACCTTCTAAAAGACTAATCACTTCCTTTAGAAACTATTTAATCAAGACTAGGCACTTACCACGTGCAAACTACACCAGTTAACACAGAATTCTATCAAAACTCACCAGGCTCATATAAACTATTGGCTGACACCACGGAGGGTAAAGATTCTCTCCCATCATCACAGCTCTGCTGGATCCCACTGTCATTACTTTTGACTGTTTCAAAGAAAAATCAGCTAGTGATTAAAGTTCACATCATTTAGATAAGCAATCTCCCACAACCAACAAGGTTTTAAAATGAGCTCTTACATGTCAACATGAACTCAGCCACCACCAGTAGAATACATTTAATACAATTTTAATCCTCTTGAACACTTAGCTTATTGTAATGTAAGTCAATCACAAAACCTGAAAATAAACTTATTTTCAGAGTTTTAACATCTCATTCCCCATAAACCATTAGTAGTAGAAAAGAGCTTAATTTATTGTATGACTAAAAGTAATGTGTAATTCTGAGACAATGGGTAACATCTAGAGAAATGGCCACACCGCACAATGACCACTGCACAGACTTGGAATGCTCCCAAGAGCAGTACTTACTACTACGCAGTTTTGAAGAAGTATCAAAGTAGGAGAAGAGTGAATCTAGCTCATCAGGACAGAACAGAGACTCCCGCCTGGCCTCGTCGCTATTTACAGCAACCACTGGGGACATGCAAGTTAGCAAAGCACAAAGCAGGCCATAAGAAGGGAAAAGGGCAGGAGAAAACGTTACTGGGAAAAATTTAGGAGGAAAAAATAGGAAGGAAATCAGGTAGTTAATCAGATACTTAGGGCTTTTGGCATGATAGATTTATAATTCCCATCTCCCCTTGTATTTTAAGCAGTTTTATTCCTTAGAATATACACATTACCTAGAAATGTGAATTATCCTGGTATTATTTAAATTTAACTGTTTTAAAGACAGAAATCCAGTTTTTCCTTTGAATATGTAGGGAAAAAGAGAGATTTTTAGCATTTAAAATACCTACAATGGCTACTAATTCAGAGATCACTGACTTTACTCAAGAAAAATTTATATTCACAACAAGGGAGTTGTAATACCTGAACTTTGGGTAGATGCTCTGACTTGGTCACCTGGCCCAAGTTTAGAAATGCTCAGCCTCTTTTCTTCACAACCTTTGGAGACAATCTTTTTTTCCTGCTCAGGAGGTGATGATGATATAGAATATTTATCCACAAATTTCCTCTCCACATACTTTGCTTTGATATATGCCTCTTTCTCCTGTCTGATATACATAAAAATGCCATGATCCCTTAGCACAGCTAATACGGAAGAGATGCCATTATACATTAAGTATTTTCAGAGTCAATGAATGTAACATTAATAAAAACTGAACCTGTGACATTATATAACATGTTTCCCTTCCAAATATTTAATGAACTGACTTCACAGTCAAATGAAAATATTAACCGAACTGAAAAATCAGAAGTATTAATGTCACATTCTTTTATTTTCTTAATACTGTGCACATTCATTTCTATACATGCCCTCTCATGCTATTTGCAGAATGAAAAAATTAGGAAAACTATAAAAATTTATAGAAATTAATTTTATTTTTACTCACATACTCAACTATCACTACTACTGATGGTCATAATTTTCAAAAGATAACTGCTTTAAAACAATATAACAATCCTAATTTATAGGGGAAAAAGATGTCACAATTTAAACTTTATGATACTATCTTAAAATACCAAGTCTAGTCCATAGTTTTTCTTACATATGTCCTTATAAAATGCTTTGGTCTTTGGTTGAAATAGAATATTTCAAGGTCTAAACTAACTTAGTCATGCTTTAGTAAATATTAAGATTCTGATTTAAATGGCATTGGCTTAGAGAGTTAAAATCTCAAAATAGGATTATGGCAAATAAAATTTTAATGCCAAAATAAAGAATCCTAATAACTAAAAACAGCATCCACAACAAAAATTATATGCCTTGAAGCACTGACTCCTGGCTACTCTGGTTCAATAACCTCCTCACATAGGACTGGAAGAGTAATTTCAGAAACACCAGAGCTACCGTGTTAATTTTTGATTCCTCAATGTCCTAATGCCATGAATGAAATAGGTAGTTAACAAATACTTGTGGAATCAGGTCAAACAATGTAAATGTATTCATTGTAGGTAGTAGAAACTTGATTATTGGAGATTTCTTTTTAAATGCCTTCCCTAATAGGACTTTGGTCACTTTAATGGCTAAAAGCTTTTACATTTTTACAATGATATTTCATTTTTAAGATTTTTTCTCATCCAAAAGCTATAGTTGAATACCTGCTTAATAAAATTAATATCCCCTAGAGAGAGTCACATTTGAACTGTAACAATTACTTTTAAACATTCTGTCTTGATGTTAAATATTAATTATAGTGAAATAAAATCATAGCTATATTTCTGATTTGGGGGGCAGGGGTGTGGGCAGAACATTAAGAGAACTGAAGCAGTACCTTTGTCCTGGCTGTGGTTTCTTTATTCCCATTTTTTCCACATTAGCTTCATAAACACGATTTATAACATCATTCCCCAATTCACACATAAGCTGTTTAGCAGGGAAAGAGAAGAGAAACCTATAAATTAAAAGTCCTTAAAGCAATCTTCATTCTACAAAGTTTACAGTTAAAATAAAATAAAATAAGGACTGAGAATATTATCACTTTGCCACTGTTCATCACAATACCTTCCCTAGGACATTACCACTCTTACCCTCAATTCTAAATACACATATACACACACACTCCTCTCTCTCTTTTTCTCTCTCTCTCTCTCTCTTTCTCTCTCTCTCTCTCTCTCTCTCATCTATCTACATATCACAACTACTTTATCTATATGTCCATAGCAGGGCAAGAAGTGTGACAAAAAGCCTTACCTATACAGTTAGGTGTAGTTAGCACTAGCCAGTCTTAGGACAATAATTTAAGATTAGGTATCTATTCTTTTCAGTTTTCTCCTCACTTCTACTTCCTAGAAATAGACAAATCCATCAAAGGTACAGCTTTATTGAAATTATATTTGGACTTTTCCCTCTCCTTGGTTCTATTTCCAAATAGTGACTGATTCCCTGGTGTATCTCTTAGATTTTCCTTTGTATCTGCACATTCACCTCTGTAATTCAGTTTGAGCTTTCCTCAACTCACTAACAAATCATATCTGGAGCCTCTCGGTGAATCATACTGCATCTAGTTGTGTTCAATTCTAGTCTTGATCATCAGGCCAAACATGCTTACTATGCCAAGATACAGATCATGCAAATGCTTTTCTGAAAAATCACATCTGGGTAAGAGATGTAATTGCAAATACATTAGGATGACACCATCAGCGACTTCGAAGAACAAAGTTAAGATGCTGAGACATGTGAATTGATGGGAGAGGGGAAGGCCTGGGATGAGACAGGAAGAAGATAAAAATGTGATCTAGACCCAAGAATAGGAGGAGCAAAGCCTGAGAAAGACACTCAGAAAGGAGGCACTAAACAGGCAAGAAAAAAATGGTCACCTTTTCTCTCCTGTTCTACACTCATGAGCCCCTTCAGAATCTCTTTATTCTGTGACATCCCTCTTCTGTCATGGCATACTCTCCTTACTTCTATTGCTCTCCCTCTATCTCAATTTCTCTCCCCTGGACTGGGGATGTGGCTCAGTGGTAGAGCATTTGCATGGCATATGTGATGGCCTGGGTTCAATCCCTAGTACCACTAAAAGGAGAGAAGGAAACCAATTTCTCTCCCCTGACCCCAAAGCCCTGCTACCTCTTATAAAATTTAAATGTGCTTTTTCCTTCTTTGAGCAATTATTACTTCTATTTTGGAGCGGGGTTTTGTGTTTGTCTGTTTTCAGTGCTGGGGATTGAATCCAGGCCTTGTGGATGCTAGGCAAGCACTCTACCACCAAGCTACATCCCCAGCCTGTGATGGCTGGTTTTGTCACAGGAATGAAGAATAATAAAGAATACATTATAAATGAGATTTCTTTATATTATTGACCTAGAGCACATTTTTTATTTTAAAAATAAAGGTACTATTATATATTAGCCTTTAAAAAATCCATGATAGGACTATAAAACAATATCATTGGATGAGAATTAGCAGAATAGAAATCAACCCTATTTACAAAAATAGGGCAAAGGAGAAATGGCAAAATGATGAGAAAGAAAGTATTGTTCAAAAACAGATGTTAGCTAAGTTGGTAAGAATTTGGAAAAAGTATCAACAGTTAGGAACATATTTTATACTATCCACCAAACAAATTCACACATACACTATAATTAAAGTTTATAAAATATTCTCATAAAAATTAGTTAATTTCACCAAAACAAATTCTATTTTTAAAAAGTTTAGACTTATTTTTCAAAAGTTTAGACTTATATGCTATTATTCGATCATTAACCATTTTAAGATACTACAAAAGGATAGAATAAAAGACTAAGAGAATATTTGGCAAAATGATTACCATTTTGGGTACTTGTTCTTCCTTTTGCCTGTTATTTCAAAGCTTGCCTTTAATATAAATGTTTTGGGGGTTGTTTTGTTTGTTGTACTGGGGATTTAACCCAGGGGCACTCTAGCACTAAGCTACATCCCAAGCCCTTTTCATTCTTTGAGCCACGGTCTCACTAAGTTGTTGATGGTCTTGGCCACATTGCCCAGGCTGGTCTCCAATTTACGACCCTTCCATCCCAGCCTGAGTAGCTGGCATTATAGTCAGGTGCCATTGTGCTTGGTACATGTTATTTCAATTAAATAATAACTAAAGGCTTACAAGTCTTATCTCAGTTGCATCCAATTGTTCCTTTCTCCTCTATATATTTGCCTATAGGAAAAGATTTCTATGTCTATGCTATAGTTCTAGAATAAAGAAATATCAAATCAAAAGTAATCTCAGTATTGTGGCTTGCTGGTACCTTTGGTAATACCATCTGACTTCTATTTCTTCCCAATGAATCCTCTTAATATTCTATTTACTGTCCTACTTACAGTCCTTTAAATTTAAATTTTACTTACCTGAATCTCTATAACTTGTCTCATTTACCTAGGAGAGAATTTCATTTTCCTCCTGACTCATATTTAAGTACCCTCTACACTAATAATGCTCTTATTTTTAAAATTGGATTAAAACAGCAGATGTGTATATCTGTCATCTAACATCTTTATTTACATTTACATTTTTTCCCCCCAAATGACTAAGTTTTGCAACAGTAGGAAACCCATCTTCTAACAGATTTCCATTCCTCCATTATGGCTGGCATAATATCTGGTGAATTCATTGAAAAAAGAAGCCAGTGATCAGACAGTAAAGTTTTAAACAACTCAAAACTGAAGTAAACTATTTTCTCTTTAATTTACATATAAGTACTCTATTTTGTTAAAAATGTTTCAGTCACATTTTAACATATCAAATAGACACATTTGACACAATTTTTCTAAATTTTCTAAATTGAATCCACTGAATTTTTATCAACACACAAAGTAAATGTAGAAATTAGATTTCTGCCCATCATCCCTCACTTTCTTGTCCTCTGACTTCATAACAATTCACAAAATCAATCTAAATAGGGCTTATGTTACAAATCATTGTATCACTTTTATTTAGATGTTTATATAATAGTTTCACAAAGCAAATTTCTTACTTTACATAACTGACAGATTTACCAGGTTATTTATGGATAAACACATGAAAAACAAAATTTTCAGATAGAAATAAATGTAGAATATTCTCTAATATTTAATCTTTTTCAACAATAAGTTAATTTAGACATGGCAATTAAAGAGTATATACTATCAACTACTAGGAATTTTGTAAATCTTATCTGAAACCCAGCAGTGGTCTAAAATTATTTATGACACTTTCATAGATATGAACCTTAGACAAGAAAAAAGGATGTCTTGGTTTGATGACTCCTACTCTAACAAATAGAAATAATACACTGTGGAATTTAGTATAGCAAAGTATCCATTATATTTTAATAAGAATTTGATGATAAAAGATTAAAATTATGGCACAGAATTTAAAATAAAAACACTGGTTTTGCAAGAGTGAACTGACTTAAGATTTAAGAGTGCTATATAAAACTTTTAACAATTTCAAAAATCTAATATAGAAACACCAGATTTTCCAAAATAACCCCTTATGTGGTGTAATACAATTTAGTTCATTGTTAGTGAGAGTAACTCATAGATTTATAAACCAAGATTCTGCAAACTTCACTTTTATGTGAAAATAAATATTTTCATGCAAATATTCATCTTACCTTTAAAAGTTCAGGCTCCCAGGTATCTAAAGTTAAAGACCGGACTTTTGAAAAATGAACCCCAAGACTCCTATATTAGGGGAAAAAGAAAAGGCTGCATTATTAATATGAAACTATCAAGTCTCTACTCATGTATTTATGAAAATTCTTTTTGCCTTTTAGAATGGCAAAAACCCTAATACAGCCTTCAACACATATGCAAACAGGGATAGATCTTCTGGTTAGTAATGAATGATGAATCAAAGTCCTCAAAAGCACTTCACACCAAACTAGAATTTTATCTGCTTTACAAATGGTACAAAAATACAAACTGGGGGCTGGGATTGTGGCTCAGTAGTAAGCGCTTGCCTAGCATATGTGAGGCACCAGGTTCGATCCTCAGCACCACATATAAATAAATGAATAAAATAAAGGTCTATCAACATCTTAAAAAAACAAACAAAAAATGCCTACTAAAGAGATAAAAAAAATACAAACTGGTAGTTAAATTAGAGAAATGGAAATATCTTCTCACAAATGGAACACAATTAAATTTTTTTACAATGTGTGTTTATCCAACCCACCGATGAATTCCAGAGCACTCGATACACAAGGTGATGCCCAAGTTGATGCTGGCCCACCTCGGATCTGCCAGACCACAGTCACAACAGCTGGCGTTGCCAGGGATACACTGGACCCGCTGTAGCGCACTTTCTCCTTTCAATAATTTCTCTTTTGACTCATTTCCAGAGTCTAGGCTTCCTGTTGATGGAGATGATTTCTTATCCAGCTTCTAAAAGAATTAAGAATTATTCGTTTTTTAATTAAACAGAATAAGGATTGTACCAACAAACAAAAGCTTCTAGTCCCTAAGGTTTTTTGTTTTGTTTTGTTTGGTACTGGGATTGAACCCAGGGACACTCCACCACTGAGCCACATCCCCAGCCCTATTTTGTATTTTATTTACAGACAGGGTCTCACTGAGTTGCTTAGGGCCTCACTCAGTTGCTGAGGCTGGCTTTGAACTCATGATCCTCCTGTGTCAGCCTTCCAAGTGCTGGGATTACAGGCGTGTGCCACCGCGCCCAGCCAGTCCCTAAATTTTAAAGGTCTATGCTAGGTATAAGCCAAGCACTCTTCCAGGCCCCAGAGAATGAGAAGTGAAAAGACACATGCTGCTCCATCAACAGACTTTCAATCTAGTGAGAAGAAATGGAAACATTTAAAATCATAGATAATGGCAGACACAATAAACATATGTACAAGATATGGAGGCAAAGAGAAAGGGGAACATTAGTTAAACATGCAGGTTATGAAACAAAGGAAGTAGACATAAGACCATTAAGACTCAAGATAAAATATTATGTTAGGCCACATTTTTCTAAGGTATCTGACTAACTATAAGCAAATTATTTTAATCACTACAGTGAATAATTAGAAAATGTATGTTCTTATAGAGTTAAGTACTGAAGAACAGATTGACTGCATAATTATGATTACAAAGTGAGTCAAAAATAAAAAATTATTAAAATTTCAAGAGATATTATGTAAAGCAGATTGATAAGCAAAAAGTTACCTTGCTAAGTGCACAGTAAAACTGATACCAAAATATAATAAAATAGTATTTAATAAGCAATTGTTTATTACAAGTAAAATAAATGACCAAACACAAAGATGGGGTTTACAGATTTTAAGAAATTAAAGATAGAGTCTATACAAAAACTTTTGTGGTTTAAAAACATTCAACATTAACGAACCAATATGTTAGTATAGAATTATTAGAAATAAAATTTGGTTCTTGTTTTGTCCTTCCTGAAACTCAATTCCATAGCCATTAGGTACTGCTGAGCAAGGTAAGTATAGAGACACTATTTCAGAGATGACTGAGCTGCATGAGGGACCATCTACTTAAGAACACAATTCTGGGTAACCAGGTTGTCTGCATAGGGAGGCAGACCTGCAAGGGAAACAGGAGCCTGAGGAAGGAATGAAGGGTATCTAAGGAGTGTCACCTACTGAGGTTCAGAGCCTGAGAGAGGTAAAAGGCATCAGAGCAGGGCTGGGAGGACACAGCTGGGGGCAGATGGCAGCTGAGAGAATATTGCATATATACCAGGGGATCAACCACAAATGGTTAGATAGGAATAAAAAATATGGGAGCCAATCTTGCTGCTGAGAAAAGCATTATTTATTTGGAAAGGAGAAAGCTAGATAAATCTTGTTGTAGTAAATGAGAACTGGAGATACCAATAGACACCCTAAAGGTTTTCAATATAAAGAAACATACATGTTAATATATGTATATGCACACAAATTCTTAGCTTCTAAATGTCATTCTCCACCAAAAAGAACTATAGCTCTTTGGTCATTTTCATGCTGGTGCAGAGAAAATACAAGATGATGAGCTTGGAACATTTTATCATGCTAGGAAGAAGTACTCAATGATCAATAGGGACAAATCAAAATAC
The DNA here is from genome assembly GCA_020662805.1 of Glaucomys volans. Taxonomy (NCBI): domain Eukaryota; kingdom Metazoa; phylum Chordata; class Mammalia; order Rodentia; family Sciuridae; genus Glaucomys; species Glaucomys volans. Next base: position 142,952 of record JAJEJO010004595.1, on the reverse strand, counting down.
AAAGGACTCCACTGGCAAAATGTGGGTCAGGTTGAGAAAAATAAGTAATGATAGTAATGGATGATATAGCACATTGAATAAAATAGTAATCTGTACTAAAATATAAATTCTGTCATAAATTAAAGCTAAAGATCAAAATATTTATAATCTTGAAGAACCAGGCTTGTGCCACCATGCCTGGCACACAGTATCATTTATGTAATATAGCTGCTTAAATTGCATAACCTTGTACGTAAAAATCAAACAAAGTCAAATGAAACAGTCTACAAAATAACTAGTCTGTAACTTTCAAAACTACCAAGGTCAAGAAGGTCAAATTGGGGACAGATTCAAACTAAAAAGCTTTTTCTCAGCAAAAGAAACAATCAATAATGTGAAAAGAGAGCCTACAGAGTGGGAAAAAGTCTTTTCCACAGACACTTCAGATAGAGCACTGATCTCCAAAATTTATAAAGAACTTACAAAACTTTACACCAAAAATGCAAAGAACCCAATCAATAAATGGGCTAAGGGAACTGGGCAGATACCTCACAGAAGAGGATATACAGGTGATCAACAAATATATGAAAAAGTGCTCATCATCTCTAGTAATTAGAGAAATGCAAATTAAACCACCCTAAGATTTCACCTAACTGCAATTAGAATGGCTATTATCAGGAATACAAGCCATAATAAGTGTTGGCGTGGATGTGGGGGAGAAGGCACACTCATACACTGCTGGTGGAGTTGTAAATTGGTGCAGCCACTCTGAAAAGCAGTATGGAGATTCCTCAAAAAACTTGGAATGGAACCACTATTTGATCCAGCTATCCCACTCCTCGGTTTATACCCAAAAGTCTTAAAATCAGCAAAGTATAGGAATGCAGCCACATCTATGTTCATAGCTGCTCAATTCACAATAGCTAGATTGTAGAACCAACCTAGATGCCCTTCAATTGAAGAATGGATAAGAAACTGTGGTAAACATACAGAATGGAATATAATTCAGCCATAAAGAAGAATAAAACTATGGCTTTGGCTGGTAAATGGGTGGAGTTGGAGAGTATCATGCTAAGTGAAATAAGCCAAGCCCAAACAACCAAAGGCTGAATGTTTTCTCTGATCAGTGGATGCTGATACATAATGGGGAGGGGGAGTATTACAGGGGGGATAAGAAAAGAATGGAGGAAGAATGGATGGTGTAGAGGAAAATGGGATGGGAGGGGGTGGGGGAAGGAAAGATAGTAGACTGAGACAGACAGTATTACCCTATGTATATGTAAGATTATATGAATTGTGTGAATCTACATTGTGAAAGAAAAGATACATTCCCTACTGTATAACTATATCAAAATGGGTTCTACTGTCATGTATAATGAAAAAGAACCAATTTAAAAAAAAAAAAAAAAAGAAGAAGGTCAAATTGGGCTGGGGGTGAAGCTCAATGGCAGAATACTTGCCTACCATATGTAACACACTGGAATCAACACCCAGTACTGAAAAAGAAAGACAGAGAGAGAGAGAGAGAGAGAGAGAGAGAGAGAGAGAGAAGGAGAGAGAAGAAGGAGGAGGAGAAGGAAGAGGAGGAGGATGGGGGGAGGAGGTAGTTGAGTTAACAATAAAGAACTTTTCCTGACTGAAGAAGACTTAAGAGACATGACAACTAATACTACCGGTGTTTCTGGAGTGAATCTTTTTGCTGTAAAGAATATTACTGGGACAAGTGTTAAAACTTGAATGATGTTTGGGAATTAAATGGTAATAATAAATCAAGGCTCATGTCTTAATTTGGATGGCTATACCATGATTATGCAGATGTTGTGTGAATTACTCATTAAAGTAATGAAGAGTGATGAGGCAACATGTTGGCAGGCTACTCTCAAGGGGTTGAGAGGGGAAAGGTTATTTGTAGTGTACTTAGAACTTCTATATAAATTTGAGATGATTTCAAATTTTTAAAAAATAACTGGGTATGGAGGCACATTCCTGTAATCCCAGCAACTCAGGAGGCTAAGGGCAGGAGGATCCCAAGTTAAAGGCCAGCATCAGCAACTCAGAAAGACCCTGTCTCAAAATAAAAAATTAAAAAGGGCTGGGGATGAAGCTCAGTGGTTGAGTACCCCTCAGTTCAATCCCCAGGACCACCAAAATAAATAAACAAACAAACAAACAAATAAATAAAATGTTTTATCAGAACATTTTTGATAATATTGTGAGAGGTCTGAAAAGTGTATAAGCAATAATCATACAGGAAAAGGATGTCAGTATTATAATGCAGAAATCATGTTGGTTCCTTCCCAATTTTTGCTAATGTTTTTATACCACATTAGAGAAGTTGAAAGCTAAGTACTATAATACAGCATAACTGGGCCAGCCACCACAAAGAATACAACACTGAAGGTGATGCCCATCCATGAAAGCTAAAGGAATGACTGTTTAAGAAACAGATCTCAGGGTTCCCTCCCTAACCCCATGCCATTAATGGACTGCCCTCTGCACATAAACATAAATGACTGGAAGCTTAGTCTTTCAAAGTAAAACAGTCTCCAGAGTTCACCTGAAAGATGAAAGGCAGGGAATTAAGGAACAGCTGAGACTGTAGCTCCCAGCACGTAGCTCTCAGTCAGTCCCTTGCCTGTATGTGGGAGACCAGGGAATTTTCTATGGAAAACCATACCAGCCAAAGATTCCAAAGACTCCAAAGACCCTGATTATGATTGTTGCTCAAAAAACACTCCACATTAAGGGGACACTTACAATCAACAATGTGCTATCTATGTGCTCAGAAGTTCTAAGAGGTCTGCAGTTTTAATTTATCATCATGAGCAAATCACCACAGTCAAGGAAAACCTCCAATACAATGGTTCTCAATCTTGGCTGCTCGTGGAAATCACCTAGGCAACTTTTTAAATATTGATCCCAGGGTCCCGACTCCATTCAATTGTTCTGGGGTAATACCAAAGCATTGAGATTATTTTAAAGCTCCCCATGTTATTCACAGTGTGCAGTGAAGGCTAATAACCACAGCTCTAACACTCTATCCATGACTAAAGAACAGGTATATCTTTAAAAACATTCAGTGAACAAAAAAGAACTCTTGAAAATTAAATATATGACAGGAGCATGGAAATATTCAACAGGTTTGTAAGATTAACTGAGATTTCCCAGAAAATAAAAGAAAAAAACAAAGAAAGCGCACACACATACACACAATATAACAGAACCACAATGCCAAGTCCATAAATTCCAGAGGGAAAACAGAAACTAAAGAGGAAAAATGCAAAAGATCAGTAATAAGAAAAGTTCTTAAAATATATATATATATATATATATATATGTATGTATATGTGTTTTGTGTGTATATATATACACAAAACAAAACAAAAGAATCAAAAAGCTCAAACAGCAACACTGGAAACTTTAAAAAAAAACAAAAACAGACAAACAAAAACACAATACTGTTATTTTCAACCTAAAAATTCCATACCCAGCCAAACTACCAAACAAACCTGAAGACAAAATAAAGACATTGTCATGCATACGTAGAGCCACAAACACCTCACTTGCAGGAAACACTGGAGAAAGTACTGAAGTTTATCTTAGTCAAGAAAGAGAAAGAAATGGAATATGGGAAAAAGAAAACTCAACAGAAATGGTTATATAGGAAATCCCAGACCAATAGGTATGCTGCAGACTTAATGGGCACTCATCCAGACTAAAGAAGTGTGATTCAGGTGATGAACTGAATCACATACTGAGGGTTATCTTCACCAACAGGCCTTTGCTAGGTTCCCAACAGTTGTATTCCAACAATGGTCAGGTGAACTAGGCTACTGAAATTTCTGCTCTCTCTGCCTTACTGCTTTGATCAAGTGAGTTCCCCCATTTCCTGCTTAGGAAGATTTCTGCTTTGATCTACTCCTGGCAGTAACAAATTGGCTATGATGAGCTCTGATATATAACTTGGAGAGTACTCCCTTTCCCTAATCATATTTCTGATAGCTGTCTATCACCACGTCTATCTATGCCTGTGCCCTGCCAAGATGACCCAATGGCGGCTTCATTCTTCAAGACTTCCTCATGCATGGCCTTGCCCAAAAGAGTTTGCAGGCTCTTTTGGAAACTGAAGCCCAAGACTATGTATTCAGCTTATCTTTTCCAGAGAGCCTTCAACTAAGAGACAATAATACATTTTCCTTTTTTGCTTTTACTGAGTTTTAACCATAAAAACCTTTCATGATAACTATTATATTTTATTATTAATTAAAATAGTAAAATATTTGGGGGAAAAACATAATATAAGAAAGCCTTATTCCAACCTGGAACATATATTCAAATATTATAAGAAAGATATATTCAAATATCAAAATAAAATGATAGGTAAAAATCAAAAGAAATAAGAGACACTAAATCTAGATTTTAAAAACTCATTTCAATTACATAAAATCATCCTCCATTAAAAAAGGATATTATAATCATGTAAAGGTGAAACTAAAATGAAAATCTTTTAGGCAAAATAACACCTCTACTAACCTCTGATTCATCACCCTTCTCTCTATAAGCAGTTGCAATACTGGTCTGAACAGCCTTAATCCATGCCTGGCGCAGCTTTTCAGAATCTGCCTGGAGCATACAACTTCTAAAAGGAAATAACATATTGCTTTCTCAGACACTAAATTAACCAAAAAAAAAAAAGGAAAAATAAAAGGAAACCCATAGCTTTATTTTTTGTGCACTTGGCTATTTAATAATTTTTCTAGCAAAAAATAATTTCTGTTGAAAGGTTTTATTTTACATATCTTTAGGACAAAGTACCTTTACAAAGAAATCAAGGCACCAATGAAAAGAATTACCTCTCAAAAACAAATCATTCACCTATGCACATTTAATCAAAGCAAATAAACTTCTAAATTTAGCATATAATCATACACTCATTTTTTAAATTGGACATACAGTAGGAAATGATGGTGATATGTGATTTTAGCTTAACAAACATGTCATAACTTATCATAACAGCTGAAAAGTTTTCACTATGGGCACATAAATAACCTTTACAGATTTCAAGGAATATGATATAAAGGGAGAATTACATAAGTATCTGCTTATAATATCTGTAATCATTAATTCTTGAAATTTATTTTTAAAACATTTTTTTCTTCTTCAGCACATTCATAAATCAAGTACAAATTTATCTATTCTGGGTTTTTGTTTTTGTTTTTTAAGACTAACTGCAGAAACATAAAAGTAATTCTGAAACTCTACAGAACTACTTACTTTGTTGGAGAGACTACCTCAAAGCAGAACCTTCTTTCTATGTCTTCACAATGCTTTACTGTGCAAAGCCTGAGATCTTCAACTACTACTGTGGGGTTATCCTACAATAAGGAAACAAAATTTTCACATTTATCCACTTGGTTTTTAAATACTACTACCAATAATAACACACTTTAAAATGTTACATAGAATAAATGATCTCATTTTAAAGATTTATCTTAACTTTTGATACAGATGGAGTTGTTGACACAGATAAAACTAATGGAGGTAATCCTGTCCTATTAATTATTTTATCTGTCTCACAAAATTATCAGAGATTAAGTGAAGCAGTATATATAAAGAGACTGGTCCAATGTTTAGCACTTAGTAGATGTTCAATAAATGATCTTCCATTTTTATTCATATCCATTACTCCCTTGGTCTCCACTCACATATTACTTTTATAGCTTTTATTAAAGCTTCTTCACCCCAAAAAAGAAGCCTTTAACAAATCATGTTTTAAATAGCTCAAAGATAAGACATTTATAAATCCTTATTAAAATACCTAAGAAAATGAGAAATATTTTATCATTTCCTAGTACTTAATAAAAGCCATTAACAAAAAATCGAGTTTATCAGAGTAGAAGAAACCATGAACAGTTAAAGAATTTATAAAATATTTACCTGCTACTATAAAACATAGCAAGTAAAATTTCACATCATCTCGAGACTAAAGTTTACAGAATATCATTCATAAAGACTAGGTAAAAATCAAGTAATTGATTAACAATTACTTTCAATAATTTTTAATATTCTCAAATCACAAATCCCAGAATGTCTTTCCAAAAGTAAAAATACCCCACCCTTAAAATAAGATTCAGGAAAACAAACATACAAGTACAATGTTAACAGATTGAAAGGTTTCTATTTGAATTACTTGGAGCTTGCATTTTAATTAAAGTTATTTTTAACCATTCATTGGCCCTAATATGATATTTCTTAAAAGACACATTCTCACCAGGCACTGTGGTGCACAACTGTAATCCCAGGGGCTCAGGAGGCTGAGGCAGGAAGATCACAATTCTAAGCCAACCTAGCAAGGACCTTCACTACTTAGCAAGACCCTATTTCAAGCACCCCCCGCCCCCGCAAAAAAAAGACATATTCTCCTTCAGCCTCAAAAGAGTGTCATGCAATGGTGGTGGTATACTCCTGTCATACAACTAGACAAACACATAAAGAAATGAAAGTAATAATCCTAGGTATGGCACAGAAAACTAGGAATTAAGAATTCAAAATTCAAAGTCACTCTGCTTTTAAGGATCAGATGTTGATACTTTCCACTCCAGAGTCATCTTACATATGCCCAAACATAAACCTAATACACAATAATTTTATAAATAGGTATTTATGGACTTAAATGCTTAATAAAACAAACAGATAAAGAACTAAAAAACTGAAGACTACCACCTACCTTAAACTTTTTCTGGTAAACCAGCTGATTATTCTGTATTGAAAACCAGCGTCTAAATAAAGACAAAATCGATTAAGTTTTCATAAATATAAATTACTTCTGGTTTTGGTAGAAATGAAGTATTTAAGAAAGCACTGGAAATCAGTTTACAATAGTAACATTTTGAGAAATGCACTCTTTTGCTTTATAAAAACCAGTAACAATATGGAACAACTACTGAAGATATAAAACAAGCATTTTAAAACCACAGATTAGGAAAGTAAAATTGCCATATTTTGATTTATTTTATGTCATAAATTTATATCCTAACAAAAGCTGTTATCATTTATAATATCACCAAATAATAATTGCTTTAAAGTACAAAGTTATCATTTTTTGAAGTTCTTCAAAATAACTGAAATCTTCTCCCCAAATAATTATACTCATTATAAAGTTAAAAAAAATGTATAGTACAAATATAAATATCCATTTGTATACAGTAAAACATTACAATAAATATTGCTTTATTGTCAACCTTTCAGGAGATAATTCAGCAAGTGTTGATTTGATAAGCAAAACAGAAAATAATCCTTTTCAACTAGTATCAGAAGATAATCACCAATTAACTTGGTCTTTCTTTCATATAAAATAATTCACCCAACTATTTGTATGGTTCTGCTTATTATTGTAAATTAGTAGGAAAGCAACTTACTTGCAATTTTCTTTAGAAGAAAAGGCTAAGCTATGTATGCTATATTTACTAATTCTAAACTTATTAAAACAAAAGACCTAAAGACTTATTAAAAAAAAAAATCACAGCCAAAAGCCATTCATAAAAGGAAGCAAAACTTCTCATCAAGCATGAAAGGTAAAACAATACTTGAGTCATTATTTTAAAATTAGTTTCATATGAGATGATTTTTATTGTAACATTAGTTATTAATCTATTAGCAGATAGAGATTCTACCTTTTCATTGATACTAATACAAAACACTAGATATTGTATTTAGATATCTAGAATTTCTATTTTCAAAGTTTTAGTTACTTCTCCAAAGCTGAGAAAAGTATTAGGAGATGCTTTTCCATTTTTAGGCCTTTTACTAAATAGATCATTAGCTTTTCTTGCCACTTAAAAAGGTATAACCTTTTTATTATTAAAGTGGAGAGATCTGTTAAATAAGCATCTAGATAAAATGAGGTGGGTTGCCTCTAGATGTGAATCATCAAGAGGTAGGCTAGAAAAGGAAGAACTTCTGGATGCCTTGGTTTGGGGACAGACAGCTGGTTAGAAATGTTAAAAGAAACACCTACACACATAGAATGGTGCAGCCCTGCCAAACAGGATGACATGCAATGGAAACAATCTCTAACACTGGTGAAAGAGTTCTCTGAAAAAAAATCATTTGAGGAGGGTAAGCTATACTAAAAAAATAAAAATAAAAATAAATCATAAGTTTTATATCATATGTGATCCTATTATATAGTTTGATGGAAACTACAGAGTTTCATTAAACAATGATAAAACACCCATATGAACCATGTAAACTTTTCATGTTTCTAAGATCTTCAAAAAATAAATGTTTTTTGACTTACTGCATCTTAAGACAACATTCCTCTAATATAACAATATATTAGATAAAAAGTTGTATGTTTTGTCAAAGACCATTCCTAATTATTAACTCCATGGATCACATATATTTCTGAAACCCAGTTTCCCTACCATTTATCTGCTTCTAGGTATCAGTCTCACATCATCAGGTTTTTATATAAATTCATCTAAATTTGATATCTTCTAAGAAAAAAGGTATATAGTATACCCTAGGTTGAAAAAAAAAATTACAAAGATCTGAACACCTTGATCCTATCTCACCTCCAATGCCATTAAAAATAAAAAGAGCTAACTATATACTCATCTAACATTGACCAAAACTTTAACCAGGTAAGGAAAATTGAAAGATTTATTATTCTGACAGAATAATCCTAGTTGCTTTTAATAGTTCTCAGAAAAGAAAAAATGAGAAAAAGAGTTCATGTTCTATGGAATACTGAAAAAAATACTTAATAATTTAAGAAATTTGAAAGTATTTCAAAAAATAATTAAATACAAAGAGATAAAATTTGGAAAGCATATACTAACAATACTATACTGTAGTCTACAAAGTTAAGAAACTGAGCACAGAGTCAAACAATATATGACAGTGTGTAAAACAGAAAATGTCTTGTTCATTAAAATAATCATTTATCTCTCTCTCAAATTGAGTATAAAGAGATTATATTAAAATTTATAAAAATTTAAATATTAGATTTTACATATTAATGAAAATTTCCAGATGACAAAATATGGGCAAAAAATATATATATATGCAGATACACATATATACATATATATAAAACATCTTTTACCATGTTTGATCCAGAACTACACTTGAAATAAAAAACATGGGTAAAAGTCAAATTTCTGAATTTGTAGAAGCTTTATTACTAAAAACTAAACAAACGATGGGTTCATGTGCATATTCACATAGGTAACAAACAGGTAAACAATAAAATAAATGCTTGAATATGTATATGCCTTTATATTAAATTTGATTTGTTTTTTCATAGGGAAAAAAGTGAAAGGAAAAAAAAAAACCTAGAGACTGACAATGGATTCTTTCAACATAATATGGTTGTTACCAAAGGGACTAATTCTAGTTACTATTCATATTTTTTTAAAAAGTTTGCTGGTTTATATATATGAATATATATATATGAATATGTGGGTATATAAGTATGACCTAAAGGTATTCATATTACTCAATCTGCAACAAATGCACATCAAATGCTTTTTTACAGATTAAAACAAATTGAGGACACGGGCAATTAAAAGGTATAATTCCATTCCTCAAATAAAATGCTTATATTTTCTTCCCAATTTAAAATATAAAGAGACTTTTTAATCCATTGCAAGTAATCCAACTGAAATGCAGGTTAATGATGCGCTTTCTCGTGCCAAAGAGGAAATTGGAGTAAGATGAGGGTAAAGGGAAGGAAGCCATTTGGTACCTGATATGATCGGGCTTTTTCCTGTCATGTGAAAAAATGGGGCAGGATTAAAACATAAGGGAAAGGTGGTAAAAGAATGAAAACGCAAATGTGCAAAATAAGCAAAGGACTAGCATGATACAAAAATAAAGCAAGAATTAAAGGAACAAGCTTAAGCTCATTACCTAACAAAATAGTCAAAAGTATCTACTGCATTTTATTATGAAATAAGCATTTATAGAATTAATTCCAACTCTTAGGAATCTGAAATGCTAATATTTTGGAAACATTCAAAAACTTCCTTCAAGTATTACCTTACCAAAAGTTCTGGTAGAACTTAGCATACTTCTCTATTGTTATTTTCTGACTCTATGATCATGATTATAAAATACAAATAGTATTGACACATCTTATTAAGATGCTCCTAAATATTAAAGGAAATGATCACTGGAAATATATCTAAATAAACCTAGGACAAACAGAAAATTTTCATAAGAAAAGCGGATTCACTAACGAAGAATTTCAAAGATCATAAGAGATTACTCAAATAAGTCTCCCATCTGCCCACCCTCATTTTCATCAAATTGACAACAGAGGCTCTCTAAGGACACATATTAAGTATAACTCATCTTTAATCTATGTATATATACTTATTTTAAAACAAAAAGCCAATAAAAACAAAACATCTATACCAGCAGTATATAGAACATTTTGCTTTTAAAAAAATGTATACATTTTATGCTTTGAGCTGTATTTTCTAGTACAAGAAAGACATCAGCTTCTTTATTAGTCTTCACAAGTTATTACTAAATAAATTATGCTAATATTCACTTATTTTCCTTGTTCTCATCTTTCCTATTTATAATGAAGAGCACAAGAGAAACATAGGCTCTAGCAGTCTACTAGGTTAAGCCTGAAGTCAATCTGTCATATTGAAAAAATAACCTGATGAGGGAAAATTATTGTAGCAGACTTTGTAAGTGTCCAGAAAATATATACAGTTGTCCCTTGGTCTCTGTGGGGGTTAATTCCAGGATTCCCCCACCCCAGATATCAAAATCTGTGGACGCTAGAGTTCTTTATATGTAAAATGTCATAGTATTTACATGTAACCTACACACATCTCCCATACGTACATACACAGACACACACACATTTCATTTTCATTTTAAGAGACAGACTCTCACTATATTGACTAGGCTGGCATCAAACTCCTAGCCTAAGAAATCCTCCACCTCAACCTCTCAAGTAGCTGGGATTATTCATCCATGCCACTTTGTCTGGCTCTCCCAGCCATCTCTACATAACTTAAATATCTAACAAAATATAATATGAATGCTATGTAAATCATTGTTAGACTGTATTGTTTAAAGAATAATGACAAGAAAAAAATTTGTACATGTACAGTGTAGACCTAATTTTTTCCCAAATACATGCATATATATGTGTGTGTGTATATACATATGTGTATACATATGGGGGATTGAACGCAAAGGTGCTCAATCATCAAGCGACATCCCCAGATATTATTTATATTTTATTTAGAGACAGGTCCTCATTGAGGCTGGCTTTGAACTTTTGATCCTCCTGCTGCAGTCTCCCAAGCTGCTGGGATGACAGGGGTGGGCCACCACATCCAGCTCAAAATATTTTTGATCTGCAGCTGGCTGAATTCATGGATGTGAATGCACAGATATGGAGGCCAAACTGTATTATAGAGGTATATAATTTGGAGACATCACAAATTAGAAATCTGAAACCAATCAGAAACAAGTTTAGCAATCCATACATGATCTAAAATTTTTAATTCCTATGCTATTTGAATGACATAAAAACAAAATATATCAGTTTGTTAAATTTCATATTATAGAATGTTACCTTCAAAAAAGACCTGTAATTTATGAAGGATGGAAGGTTTAAAAACTATTTAGGAATACGTACATTCCATAAAATTATAGATTACAGCAAGTATGTCATTATGACTGGTACCTTACCGTAACTTAAAAAAAAAAATTTTCCCTAAAACTAATTAAACAATCTAAAAAATAATAATAATGCTGAAGCAGTGAGTAGAAAAAGCTTTATATCTGAACAGCTAGATTCCTATATTTTTTTAAATTAAGGTATAAATATCACAAATACAAAGTCTAAAAGAAGCCAAATAATATATTAAATCAAGCTGAATGGAGAACTAATTAGAGAAGGGCAGACTCTAAGCCAAACATGGTTAAGGTTAAATTATTTGTAAGTATTTCCTGAGTCTAGACTTTTTAGTGAATCTCATTTAAGAAATTTAGATACTTTCTAACTTTATAATATAAAAAAGCAGAAATTAATTCTAAATAACATTTAATAGATTACTCTTCTTTCTTCTTCCTTTCATATAATTCCTTACTGCTATGAGTTGGATGATTTGTACTCCCCAAGGGTTTATGTGCTAGAAATTGGGTTCCCAGTATGGCAGTGTTGAGGTATTAGGCTCTTAAGAGCTTGGACCTAGAAAGGCAATCCCAATGACTCAAAAGGCTGAGGAAGGAAGATCACAAGTTTCCAGGCTGACGACGGCAATTTAGCGAGACCCCGTACCCCCATCTCCAACTAAAAAATTAAAAACGACTGAAGCAAGGTACAGTGGCACACACCTGTAATCCCAGTGGTTCAGGAGGCTGAGACAGGAGGATCTCGAGTTCAAAGCCAGCCTCAGCAAGGGAGAGGCACTAAGAAACTCAGTGAGACCCTGTCTCTAAATAAAAAATCAAAAAATAGGGCTGGGGTGTGGCTCAGTGGTCAAGTGTCCCTGAGTTCAATCCCCGGTCCCTCCACCCCGCATCCCGCAAAAAAAAAAAAAAATGGGCGGGGGGCTGCATACTGGAGATGTACCTCTGTGTTGAAAAACACACTTGGGTTCAGTCCCAAGAAAAAAAAAAAAAAAAAAAAAAAGAAAAAGAAAAGAAAAAGGAAGTTGGGAAAGTATGTAATTAGGTCACTGGGAAAGAATTGCTGCTGGTTTCTCAGACCAAGTCAGTTTCCCAGGAAAGTGGACTATTACAGAGAAGACTGGTCCATTCCACTCTCTGGCTTCCCGTCTCATCATAGGATCTGCCACTGTTATGCCATCCACCATGAGGTCTTCACCACAGGCCAAATCAATGGGGCCACCCAATTTTGGAATTTGATCCTCTGAAGCTGCAAGCTAAATAAATCTTTTTCTCTCAACCATTTCTTTAAAACTCCATTTCTTTATTGAAAATTTGGGTATTAAACTATAAATGATAATTTTAGTCAATAACTATCCTCTCACTATATATAAATAGACTCTCCTAATAAAAGCAGCCTAATTTCCAAAGACAATGTCTTTATCCAATTTGCAAATTGTAGGCAACATGCCACAATTGAGGGTTTAACAGTTCCTCCCTACTCAATTTTATTTGTATTTTAATATCCATGTCAATAGAATTCATAAAACAAATAATTAAAAAACGAAAAAGTCCATGCTTAAACCAAAATTAATTTTCTTCTACTGCCCTAAATGGCAATGCAATTTTCCCCTAACACTTACTGTGCTTGCAGTCTGAGATCATATCTCATTGAAGTGTTCCATGGAAGTTCCTTTCTCTTCTACTTAACATAAAAATATATTTCTATGTATTTATTGTACTTTCATTTTGTTAAACTTTAATGAGGTTGTTTTGAAATCTGAAGGTTAGAATCAATTCTAACATTATATAGTAAAACCATATTGGTTGAGTACTCCTTATATTTTAAAGATTCACCAATCACACTACTATTTTAAATTTCCTAGTCTAGCTACAGAAATTTTCCAGGAAAAACTTCAAATATTATTGTCTTAATTTTTAGAGTTTAGAAAACATAATTTTAACTCTTCATTTTTACTTATAAAAATTAGAAACATTTCTAACCAAATCACTTGTTAGACCTATATTCATGTATTATTTCAAAAGCTGTATATAACTTGAAGAAGCTTACTATTGAATATAATAATTACTTTCCATTTTATATTTAATCTCAGATAAAGAAAATTATTTCAAATAAAACCAAGTAACACTTAAGAATTGGGAAATATCAAATGCTAGGGAAAAGCTCAATAAATCACTGCCATCTGAAAATAATCGATAAATTTTTTTTATATTACCTCAACCCTAAGAAATAAAAATAAGTGTACTAGGAACCCATTTCAACAAAACATTAAATATTTCCATTTAAGTTAGCAAAACTGTATACTAAATTATACTTAGCAAGGATATTCTATTTATTTTGTTAATGTCCACTTTTTTAAAAAACACAAAATCAAACTTCTCTATCATTACATGAATTTATATCCTGCTTGAGTAATAAAATGTGTACATTTCAACCAATAACATAACAGTAAATCAATTACCCAGAATCTGAACACTAATCAAAATTATTCCAAAATTTTCTGACTACATTTTTTGGGGAGTGTGGCAGGGGAGGTATCCTTGAATAAAATATTAATCACTGATCCTCAAGAAGGATGATTCTGAGTCAAGCAATCTTTTGTTGCTGTAAGGTCTAAAATTATTTGGCTTTCTTTTATTTATACAGAAAAAAATACAGTTTCTTATACATTCATTCTGGTTCAATACCCAGTACAAAAAAAAATCAAATAAATAAAATTCCTAAGCCAACACTAAGTAAAAATTTATATAAACATCAGAGAGAGGAGGAACCAAAAGAAAAAAGCTCTCACCTATTCTATTTATCAATTATATTCAAGACATAATTTGTACTGCAACCTATTTTATAACAAATATGAGAGGTAGCTCATACTCAAAATTTATTGTAACAATCTAGTCTCTATAGATCAAGCATAATAAATAGTCTCCTTGCTTCCTCCTTTAAGCCTTGCTTAAATTTTAGAATTAAGAATTAACATTTTCATTTTTCACCTACTTCTGTGAGCCTTCTTTTTTCAATAGACTGGGTTCAGGAACGTGACTAAGGAATTTATGGATTTAGGAGAATTATAAAGAAAGAGTTGACAAATCAAGGAGGAAGTCAGAAAACTGCAAATATGAAAGAAGCAAGAAAGGACTTCAAATATATTACCTGTTCCAAGTTTTGAAGGCATTGCTGGCTCGTTTGAACAGATATCCTTCCATGACAATGCCATTTGCAGCATCTACATTGTATTCTAACTTAGAATCATCACTGGAGAAATCCTAGACAAAATAACACAGAAATTCATGTGACTTATGTTACACAGAAAAATAAATGTATCCTAGGGAAAGAGCTTAAAAGGAAAAAAAGAAACCACTTTCTATTAAGACTGTTAAAACAATATTGATAAGAAATGGGGTAGGGAAACTAAATGCTTAATAATTGAGAAATGCTCAACATATTAATATATTTCAACTCAGTTGACCGATGTGCAATGATGGTGTGAAAACACAGATGATTATATAGAATATACTGTAAAAGAGAAAACAATATAAATTGTATTGAAAGTAAAAATAATAAGCATACAAACAGACAAAGTCAACAACTAAATATTACACAAGATGTTATGTTTAAAATGCTTTCATTTTTATCCCAGTATTATATAGTGATATGTGTCAATTTTTAAAGAACTATGGGTATATTTAATTGGGATTATTTAAATCTATAACTATTTTCTAAGTATATTGCTACCATGGCAGTTTTTTTAATCTAATGGAAGTAATAACTCTACCATTTAGGAAGTCCAGAAATTAAAGAATTATGGAACTTTTTTCCTAAAATAAAATTTAGTTTTGCAAAGGAGAAAGACCTCAAGACCATAGTTTGAAATGGGAATATTAAACTCACTTTTTTTATAAGGACTATGGAATCACTCATAGTTTTCTACAATCATTCGAATCACTCAAGTCTATATTTGAATGCAATTCAAACTTTCAGTTCTTCTTCAACAAGTCACAGTTTGGAAATCAGAAATCCAATTATTTAAAATATTTCCCAGTAAACTTCTAAAGTATTTTCCACAAAACTGCAAGATTGCTACCTCACATCAAATTTAAAATTCTAAAAATCAGTCTCAGAACTTTCAAAGTTACTCCTGCACCAATGATTAAAATTAGAATGCTACCTGTCTTGAGAAACATTTTGGCAGAGGCTGGATGACCACCTGCTGAGAGCTGAGATGTGAAGGACCTGCATTAGAGGGGAGGCAGAGTGAGAATCACCCAAGAGCCTTCTAAATCTGTCTAAGATGTGAAAAGGAAATAGATCGAGTTCAGATTTAAAAAAATAAATAAATCTGATACCTTTCAAACTTTAACCATAAAGACATAATATGAAATAATAAAATGAAGCAGAATCTATGAGTCATTACAATTTCTCCTTTTTCTTTGAAAAACAAATCAGAGAAACTTCAGTTTCTTCACTTAAAATTTATTTGATACTATAATTTACTTATTTTTTATTTTTACTTTTATTTTTTATTTCACAGTGCTAGTGATTGAACCCAGAGCTTTGCACATGCTAAGCAAGCACTCTACCACTGAGCCACATCACCAATATGAGGCTATAATCTATTTAATTATGCAGACCAGATTAAGTCAGTGATAGATATAATCAACTTATGTAACATTCTAAAGGTTTTATGTGTAACATCTGCAGTTTTTTAATAACCCTGATGCTACTTCAAACATAAAATAGGTCTGGAGGCACAAAGCCTACAAGACACAAAGCTCTGGGTTCAATCTCCAGCACCGCAAAAATATAAATAAAACATAAAATAAGACTTCCTTGAATGTGCAGCGCATTATAAGTAAGTGCTTCTCTATTCCTCAATTACATTTTTTGAGACAAACTGTCTTCATTTAACTACTACTAATATTTATTAATATTTGAAGCACCTAAAATGTGATAGATTACAGTATTTGAAATGTAGAAGAATTCATAATGTAAGCAACTCATAATGTTGGGTGAAACATACACTGTTAGAATCTCTCTGAATGCATTAGTGATCTGACAAAGTAGGAAGGAATATCCAAAGGCAAAAGATTAAGTAAATGAAAATTGGAAGCCAAACAGGCAAACAGCAAAGGAATTCTGCTTTCGCCTTGAGGTTATTTGCTATCAGGAGGACTGGCTCTTTCATGTGGAGTTCCAGGAATATAAGGAAGGCTAAGAAAAGTTTTTCTATTGAAGTTGCAAGCAAGAGAAGAAAGACCATTAATAATCACTTCCCTTTGAGATTATGATTCTAGCGAAGATGACAACAACAACACACACACATACACACACACACAAAGGTAAAGGCTTGAAAAGGAAGAAACAAAGTATCATAACTTGTGAAAAAATTTTCCACACAGAACACTCAAAACAATCCAGGGATAAATCAATATTAAAAGAGAATTAGCAAGATTACTAGTTTATAAAATTACTACAGAAAAATCAAGCTTAACCTAATATAAAAGAAGAAAACTGAGAAAATAAAATTTTAGACAATAACATTCAAAGAACATATGTAAGTTTAGGAATAAAGCTAACAAGAAAATATACAAGAAAATCATAAAACCTTATGAAGACCATTAAAGAAAACAGAGAATATAACAAGGTCACAAATCAAGACAATATTATAAAACAAACTGATTTGTAGGTCTAATATAATCTCAATCAAAATCACAAAGGCTATTTTTATGGAACCTGAATAGTGGCTCCTGAAATTTGTGGAAATAAATGCAAAACTAGGGTGATTCGTTTTTTAAAAAGAAGTCAGGAAGTTTTGTTTTGTTTTATTACATATCAAGACTTACTATAAAGCTAATAACTAAGACAGCATAGTATTGGCATAGTTAAGACAAAAAGACTAATAGACAGAATAGAGACCCTGAAAAACAACCCTAGACATAAGGAACATGAGGTATAGCACAGGCTATATGACAGAACAGTATGGAAGGAAACTTCTTAATAACTGGTCTGCATCAACTAGTAACAGGAAACTGTATCTCTACCTACCATCACACACAAAAACGTAATCACACATGGATCAGAAATCCAAACATCAAAAGCAAATCTATGCAGGAGAGAACTCTATGAGAATAGGAAGGACAAGACACAAAAAGCACCAAACATAAGACTGAAAAGGTATATGAAAATTTAAAACATACACGCCTCAAAAGAGCTTGTATCCAGAACATACAAAGGATTTGATGAACAAGCAACCTGGCAGAAAAAGGAGAGAAAGACTAATAGATATTTCATAAATAGGCTCCCAAGTGACCAATAGATAAAGGGTAAGGTGCATGAGCTCATTAGTCACTAAAGATTTATACATTAAAAACACGAGATGTCCGTATCTACCCAACAAATGGGTAAAAATTTTAAACCCTCACAATATAATGATGGCAAGGAGCAATGGGAACATTTGAAAAATAGTTTAGCATCATCTACTAATGGTGAACATATATACTCTCTCTGATAAAGTTTTACTTCTAGGTATAAATCCATCAGAAATGTTACATATAGGCGTGAATATGATGGTTCATGCCAGCACTCTTTCTTCAACTCATCAATGCAATTCTTTAAAAATTCTAAATAATTACATTAGAAATACTGTCCCTTAAATTTTAATT
Organism: Glaucomys volans; assembly: GCA_020662805.1. Classification (NCBI taxonomy): domain Eukaryota; kingdom Metazoa; phylum Chordata; class Mammalia; order Rodentia; family Sciuridae; genus Glaucomys; species Glaucomys volans. The sequence goes on along the minus strand of JAJEJO010004595.1, from coordinate 124,646 downwards.
GACTAGATTTTTTTGTTTTTTACCTGTAATGCAGCCTTGTGTCAGCATTTAAGGGCAGAAAAAAGGTAAGTATTCATAATTAGCAAAAATAGCACTATTTTCTTAAAAGGAAAACAGTTATATATGATTTTAAATCAAATTAATCTCAGATTTAAAACTTAACCAGTTTGGCTCCTTCAACACAACACTGAATTATGTACTCAACTGGGAAAGATACTAAAAGATATAAACTATCATTAAATAATTTAATTTAAGCAAATATTCACATATTTATATAAATACCATGATCTTTCATTTTTATTAAAAATGATTGGTCTCAGTTTTTAACATTCTTTTAATAGGAATATCATTAAAACATGTTATTCATCCAAAGATGATATCATACCTACTAACTATACAGAATTTTTATTCACCAAATTGAAGTTACTTAATCAAAAGTTAATCTAACTTTAAAGAAAACAAAGAGCTTCATCTGACAATAACTTGGAAGTAACTAAAGACAGTCTGAAAGAAAAAAAATTCTTTATTTTTTAAATATAATTTCTCTTTTAGTTTGAATAAGCCATTAAATTTTCCATATTTTATTACTAGTTACTTTTATCTTTTCTATTAATATCTTTTATGTCAGATTTAGTCTACCAGTATTTTAAATTCTAAATAAACCATAACAAAAGTAGATTTTACTGATCAATACCAAGAGAACAGATTTAAAGCAAGGCAGAAAGCATCTTGTCATATACTTGTATTACTGCATTCAACTTCTAACTCTCTCCTTTTATTTTTAGATTGCTTCACAAGAAACATTATTGACTATATAAGTTAAAATATTATTAGGTTGAGTTTGGCATGTCACACTCAACTCTTTTAGCAGAAGAAATAAAAACTTTAGTATATGAGATTTCATTTTTAAAAACAAACTTTTCAAAAAAGAACTAGTTTAGCAGTAGGCAATTTAACAAGCAATGCAAGTTAAACACCATTCAGCATCACATGAAAGAGGGAATCCTGCCTAAAGTGACTGGCTCTGGGAAGTCCTTAACATTGACACTGAGGTGTGTCTCTTCTCTCTCTCCCTCTCACACACACACTTCATAGAAGGTTATTTAATATGTGGTACCCCAAAATGAATAGTGTTTTAAATGCTAAGCACCATCTTTTAATTTAGCTAAAGCCCTGAGAGATTAAGGTTTTCTAAAAACTGGTTTAAGATCATGACTTTCAAATATTTTGATTTGAAAGAATAATAAAACATATGCCTTTAACATTTGAAAAATATTTTACTGTTTGTGAAAAGAAAATTTATGTGAATATATAAGAATGCAAAGAATTTGTTCTAACACTAGGATACCTTGCTTAAGCCAATACTAATCAAACAACCAAGTAAAATGGAAATTAATCATCTTTAACTTTTCCTCTCAAGTACCTTTTGTTGAATAGTGGAATGTTTTTGCTCCATTTCTCGTTTCTCTTTTGCAGCATCCACAGCAAGTCGATCCAACTATAAAAGCAGAAAAAGAAAATTGCAGGCTTAAAAATCAAAGAAAAGAAAAAGTATGAGCATTTTTTCAAATCATATCCCAAGTTATTTCATAGATAAACAGCAATAAGTCACTTGATTTAAGTTTACCTAAAATGGCATTTTGGCTAAACTTTAAAGTAGAAGTTCTATTTTTCTGGTATTAAATCCTCTTCAAAAAGGTCCATGTCTCCTCAAGGAAAAGAATTTTAAGGACAAAGTGCCAAGCACACACGGTAAGAGGCCTTGTCCTGGGCCCTGCAATGTGTGTCTGTCCTTGAATGAGAAAAATTACTCTAGTTTAAGTTGCTGTGGACCCCCTCAAGCAAATTCTAGAATTTACAGTCAAAGTTATAAAGAAGAGACAATGGTGATCTTTCCCCAAATGGCAAAGAGTAGTGCAACTGAACTGGTGCAGCCAACTCCCACAAATTTATAACAACACACACTCCTGATCATTTAAGATGCTTCATGATTTCAAGTTGGCTTCCTAATGGTATAAGCAACTCTAAAAGGTACAGAATGGACCAAATAAAAGCAATGATGATGATGATGATGATGATGATGATGATGATGATGATGAAGAAACTAAAATATAATGAGTAATCCCTGAGTTTTGAATGGCATTATCTACCACAGAATTATTGAAAGAACATCCTAACCAGCCACCTCCAAACAGGTCATATTATCCCCCCAAGCACTATGGGAAGTGTGACTTATCAGATGCTTTTCAAGTGCCTACAAATTTGTTTGATGTCTGTGGGGGGAAGGAGGAGGGAATTCAGTAAAACTGAAATTAATAAATGTCTAAAATATATAATTATTTCAATTCATTGACTCCATAGTCTTATATTTAATGTAAGATAAATATTTTTATAAATATGTAAGATAAGTGTACAGTACAATGTTTGATAGATTGTGAGGAATTCCTAGAACCTAGGAAGGTCTTACCCCAAGTCTGTACTGTCTATATGTTCCTACAACACCCTAACCCTCTCCTAAATGGTAGAAAAGACCAGCTGTTCTCAATATCTACTTTCTCCTTCTTCCTTAACAACAGAACCCCAAAATGGTAGCAGTTCACATTCTGGCATTAAGGCTCTATTTCCCAGGTTTCCTTGCAGTGAGTATGACCTTATGACTAAGCACTGGGAGGTACACAGAAGTAACAAGTACAATTTCCAGGAAATGACCTTAAGGAGGCAGAATGTGTCTTTCTTTTGCTTTTCCTCTGATGTTAGCTGGACTTTTGAGTATGATGGCGAGAGCTTGATTAGTTACTTGAACCATGAGATAGAAGCAAAATATATTACAAGTCTGGGTTCTGAGAATCAAGTGTCTGGCCATCATACCATGCATTTGACTTAATGCAGAAGAAATGAAATTCTGTTTTTACTACATTATTCTCAATTCTCTATCCCTTACAGACAAACCTTATCCCAACTGATATAAAAGGGCACGTAGCACAGAGGTTAACAGTCTGGTGACTTGTCCTTTCTTTCAATAGTTAATAGAGATGATGTGTGATTCATAGTACCCACCCTGTTCACCATACTGCCCCCTCACCATCTCCATATACACCCCACACATATACTTTGGTTAGTGAATCCAATTCTCATTTCACTCTTTTTCTCCAATTTCCCTGAACTCTACTTTTCATCTTTAATCCGCTCCCTTCAAAAAGTATAATGAACTATCCTGGGGAAGAAAAACCACCTAAAAAGTTCAAGAAAACTCATCAATCAATAAATAACAATGTCCCTAGGGGCTGGGGGTGTAGTGCAGTGGTAGAGCACTTGCCTAGCACACTGGAGGCCTTTGGGATTGATCCTCAAGTATCAACAAATTAAAAGAAAAAAGGGTGGCCTCCAAACATATTTAATATAAAATTCTGAGCAAATGTGAAAAATAATTTCCATACATATAGTATTCTTATGTACACATTTAACTCTAAAGCACACACAGAGATACTCAAACATGTCTGTGTGCAAATAAAAAAGTTTCAACTCTATAATCCTAAGATTCTAAAATGTCATTCAAATAGCAAAATATAATTTTTAGAAAATAAAGAAATATAACCCAAAAGAAAGCAAGTTCGGACAATAAAACTCAATTATTCAAATATAAGAAATTTAAAAATAAATCCAGCTGTGTGTCCTTAAAAATAGACACATTATTATTACATTCTCCTTTTTACTACCCTTATATAAAATCTATACCATAAGAGTTTTTTTACCTTTAATTTTATTTTTGTTTACACATTTAACTCAGGCACAGATCTGCTAAAGAATCAAACTTTTACTTTATTAAGTAAAAGAAACATAAAATCACCCAATATACTAAATTTCTTAAAAATACAAATATCAAGGGCTGGGGTGGCTCAGAGGTAGAGCTGCTTGCCTAGCATGCACAAGGCCTCAAGTTCAATCCCCAGCACCGCAAAAAAATAAAAATACAAACATCAATGTACAATACAGAATCAAGAAATGCAGTTCAACATTACCTGTGATCCAAGATCTTTCATGTAGGGCCCAAGTTCACTAAATAGATCATATCCTTGATGAAAGAAGGCCAAATGGGCATACATAAAGGATAACATCTAATAGGGGGAAAAATGCCATTTTAAAATCAATTCCTAAGGTAGATATTTGGAAAATTTTTAAAGTCTTGATCCTATTTAATGTTTAAAATTTATTGTATAAGAACTCAAAATGTAAAGCCTACTTAAAAATAACTGAGTCATTTTTCTTAAGAGTATTTCTTAAATATTTGCAAATATAATCAGAAAAAAATTATTTAAAAAATTCTTCAGTAGTTTAAAATTTTAGCAGTGCCCACAATTTTAGTTGTTTAGGCTATATCTAGATGATCAAATTTTATATAGTTTATTCAAATAATCAAATTTTCAATAACTTCACTATCTTTCTAGATACAATAGAAAATATCAATGTGTTCCTTGAATTAAATTCACAGGTAAGCCCTTAAGCAAATAAGACATAAAGACATAAGAAGAGGAAATACATAAAGCTCTTAAAAGCAATCACAAGCACTTTACAACCTACAACATCACTAATTAGCAAGATGAAGTGGGGAATGCTCAGTTTGTTTCTCAAGATACCAAAAATAAACGGAGTCAACATACTTTGCCAACATGGAGACTCCTTTATATTCATTCCACAAGTCCAAAACTGACATTAAGGGTTGAGATATTTTTCCAAGTTTTCTATATTTTACTTAGCCAAGAGAGAAAAATCATCCTTATTTTTAAGTTTTACATGGGAAGGAATTATATAATTAAATGTGTAATACTGAAAAAAAATCTTTGAACATCCATGTTATTTTTAGCAATAAGAGGCATTTGTTTAAATCTCTGAAATCTAAAATAGGTCATAAGGTCCTTAATTCTCAAGAATCCTCCACAGAAAATTCTGTTTCTAGGAGAAAAACCAACTAAACAAAACACAAAGATGAAAGGCAAAACTCAGAAAGGAAAAGCATTGTAGAATTAAATCATGGTAATGATTACATAACTTTATGAATATGATTTTAAAAACACACGAAGTTCTTTTAAAAAAAACGGTAGGCAGAAATTAATAGCTACAACTATAAAAAATACAAAATGCCTCTACACCAAAACCCATATTAGAAGACAAATAACAAACTAGGAAAAACATGTGAGAATTAATAACCTTAATATGTAAAAGATGTTACAAATCAGTATGAGAAAGTGAACACTTCAACAGAATAAGAAAAAAAGACATATTACAGGGTATGCAAGTGCCCAAAAAAGTATGGTAAAAAATATTCAAACTCGCTTGAATTAATGAAATGAAAAATTCAACCATGAGACCACAATTTCTATCTACCAATGGGGGAAGAGAGAGAAAAACTGTAATATGTGGAGAAATATTTATACTCATACACTATTGATGGAAATACTATATAACCGTTGAAATTTAACAATATTTTTTAAAAACCTTACCCAATGTTTAACCTCTATAAGTAATCCCTTGTCTATAAATCTATCCTAAACCAATAATCAAATTACTCATTAGAATGATCACTAAAATGCTATGTTTTAATGTCAAAAACATGAAAATTACTTAAATATTCATTCATGGATAAAGACAATCTAAGGGGGAAGTCCATGTCAGCAAACTGCAACCTGCACAGCATATCCAGTCTTACCACCTGTTTTTGGATGGCCCATAAACTAAGAATGGCTTTTAGATTTTTAAATGATTGGAAGAAAATGAAAAAAAAAAAACAAAACAGGAAATTCGTGATATGTAGAAATCATATGAAATTCAAATTTTTGTGTCCATAAGTAAATGGCTTATTGGAACACAGCCATGACCATTCATTTACATATGGACTTATGTCTGCTCTCTCATTATCAGGGCACAGTAGAGTGACAGCAACAGAGAGACCACAAGGCCTGTAAAACCTATCATATTTACAACCTAGCCTTTAAAAAAATAAAATAAAAGAAGTCTTCCATCCCTCATACCTTTATGTGGCAGAATTCTACCTTTAAAAAAAAACCCATCATTAAATATTACTGTCCACCCATTACTGTCAATCTGGAAAACAAGCAGGGCACAAACAGCTTTTTAAAAACAGCAAGTATAACCTACTTACCTGACAAGATACCACATGAATACAAACATAAAATTTAGGAAAAATCTAAGTGAGAACGTTTAAGTACATAATTTTTGGAGAAAAAAAATAACTTCCGCTAACAAATTCAAAGAGGACAAATTATTTTGAAAGTTCTCAAAATAAAAAAGAGTGCAATACCACATCATACCATCCCTCTGCTCACTTTCTTGTTAGCTTTAAGATCAAAGGAGAAGAGAGGGATTAAAAAATATATATCATTGTCGCCAGAGACAAAAAGGCTCAGAAAAAAAAAAACCAAACCCAAAAAACAGTGATCCTCAAATTTTACCCCATTCATTTTGTAACCGGACACTAAAGAACAAACCAAAAAGCTGAAACATCAACTTTAAGGGAAAAATTATCCAAATGATACTACTCACTTAAGTCCTCAATCCCAAATGTTGTAAAGTCTAAGCAACACATAAAATTATAAAGAAAAATGCAAATATTTTGAAAGAGGTAACACAGAATTTTTTTTTTTTTTTTTTTTTTTTGGTACTGAGGATTGAACCCAGGGGCACTTTGCCACTGAGCTACATCCCCTCTTTTATTTTAAGACAGGGTCTTGCCAATTTGCTGAGGCTGCCTTTGAATTTGTTATCCTTCTGCCTCAGCCTCCCAAATCGCTAGGATTACAGGCATGCACTACCACACCTGGCTCAGCGGTACAAAAAATTTCTAAGAACAAACACAAATGAGAGAAAATTCAAAACCTAAAAGCAATAGTATTTTATTTTTATACATTTCAAAAATGGCTTTTACACAAACCATTTCCAATTATTCACCAAATAGCACTGAGCATCTAGTATATGTATAGCACTATATTAAGATAATAGAAAATAAAAACAGAACAGCACAAAGTCCAACTATATGGAACTCACAGTGCATTCACAGATGAGACATAAACTACAACATGAAAGAGATACAATTTAAGTAATTTTGTGATATAAGATATACAAATAAGGATCAAAAATAGCGATTATAAACCAAGTATGTATATACTAGATGCTGCTATAAATACTTATGTAACTTTACAATAAAATATTTAAAACATTATTTCAATTAATATCTTACTGATTTTAGGATTTCTGATCTCCTTTTTGATTGAAGAACATTAATCTGAAGGAAAATACACTTGGTTAATCACCTATGCATTATTTAAGAAACTAATTCATTATTCAATATTGTAAAAGCTGTTTATCCTGATGGTGTAATACTTTCTAAAATAGAACCAAAGCTCATTTTTAATCCTTTAACCTTTTCTCAGGAAAAGGTTAAGATGAACATACCAATGAAATTCTCAACCACTTTTAGCTCAATGAAAACTTGGCTACTTAAATTACAATATCAAGACAAGCATGGTGCATACCTATAAACCCAGCAGCTTGGGAGGCTGAGACAGGAGGTTCAAAGCCAAGCCTCAGCAAAAGTGAGGCGCTAAGGTGTCTCTAAATACAATACAAAATAGGGCTGGGGATGTGGCTCAGTGGTCAAGTTCAATCCCCAGTACACACCTCCCAAAAAATTGTAATATCAAAGTGATAGAACTATTTTGATATTTGAACCTTTGAGAATTCCATATTTTACTGATCCTCCTTATCTACTTGCACATCAACATACAGCCTGAAGGTAAATTCTTATCACTGTGTCATCGTATCCTCTTTTCTGAATTGTTGAAATAGTCTATGAACTAGTCTCTGCTTCCCCTCTTGACTCCCTACAATCCAGATCCAACAGGCACCAGAAAAAAGCTTTTGAAAATATAAATAAGATCATACACTTCTAGTTTAAAACCCTCTATGCTCCTGCCCAGTCCAGCAAGGCCCAGTGTGATGAAGCCCTGGACTCCCTCTCCAACTAGCTTTCCCCACTGCTGTGCTGCAGCTGCAGCCACAGCCTAAGACCTCCCACCTGCTTCCCTCTGTACTAGTTGTTCTGTCTACACTCAGGATGCTGCCTTCATGGGCTTGAGGCTATCTCTTACCAATCAGGTCTCAACTTAAATACCTTCTCATAAAGTTCTAATGCAGTCCCTTGCACACTACCTAGCACATTGACCTGAATAAATGTATCCATAGCATTTATAACTACCATATATTTCCTTATTAATTTTTTTTCCAAGTTCAAGTATTAGTTCCATAAGATCAGGACCTTTGCCTTATTCTTAGCTCTAGTCCCCAGGCAGCATACATTAAGCACTCAATGTCTTAAAATAATGGATCTTATATATTATAATTGGACTAAACTTAATGAAAGATAAGTAACTAATAATAGGTTTGCTTTCCATGGGATCTCTCTCAACTCTAGAATCATTTATTCTTTGCTAATGGTGTTAGAAATTTGTTAATTATTATTACTATATACTTCCCACTGAATTCTCTGCCTATTTTATAATTTCTGACTAGAAAACAAACAAAAAAAAACAAGAAATATCCAAATAACCTTTTGAAAGTCTAAATAACCTCAGTGTTCTCTGCCACTGAGACACATCCCAGCCCTTTTTATTTTTTATTTTGAGACAATATCTCACCAAGTTACTCTGGCTGACCTCAAACTTGGAATCCTCCTGCCTCAGTCTCCCGAGTAGCTGGGATTACAGACTTGTGCTGCCATGCTCTGCTCTAAATAACTTTTCTGAACTAAGTATTAGTTTCTTTTGCTTATCTATTTGAAACCCTACTAAGTTTTGAGCTAGAATATTAATGTTCAAATGCTCTAAGTAGAAGCAGAGACTGTAAACAGTTATGATACAAACTTTGAAAACTATTAAAAATACCTGTTTTATATCCTTTTTTTTTCCTATTTGGAAATGAAAAACAGAATTTAAATTCTTGAAAAAAAATAGTAAATTCAAACAAGACATTAAAGCATGATAAACTTTATAACTTTGGATATTATTACTATTCTCTAAAATAGACATTTTGGTCACAAAATAAAATGAAACAACAGTTCTCACCAGAAAAATTAAAGATTTTTCTGAGGGGGAGAGAGATTTGAACACCAAAGGAAACAGATCATTAATAAGGTATAATTTTGAAAGTATTGAATATTTTACCTCAACTCCCTTCACATATAAAAATTCGTAACATTAAATATTTTGCTCTTTCAAAAAAACTTTATTACCTATCTATTTTTTAATCACTGGACTAGAAGTTAGGGATACAATGTAGGAACAGAAAGACATGTAAACACATATTTATAGTAAATGTGCAAAGTGATCTAACTGCAGTAGAGGCAAGAATGATTCATTCTTCCTGGAAAAATCTGCATAACCCTGACCACAGGACAGAGAGAGAATCAGAGAGAGGGTAGGTAAAATCAGTGCAAGGAAGCCCAATTGTACAAGAATATCTCAATGCTCCATACAAGAAAGAGCAAAGATAAATGAAAGATGTTTCCAAGATAGTTTGTGGCTACATATGGTAGGTTGAGAATAAAAACAGCTAGTATGATTCTCCCATTTTGAACTTCTAAGACAATGACTGATGGCAAAATTCAGAAGCACTTTTGGAAGATGACAGATTTCAGTTTTAGACACACTGAGAATGGGGCACTTCTCTGAAAAAATAGATTTTTTTCTTCCATGTACAGGTAGCATTTCAAGCAAGGGACATGAGGAGAATGTCAGAGAAAAAGAAAGTAAGCAAAGAATAGATGGGAACAAAGGGCCCTAAAAAGGATACTGAGAATTACAAAGGAGAGAAGACTGAGACAGAAATTGAAATTGAAAAGAAAGAGAAGTTAGGAGGAGAACCTAAACAGGGTTTCAAGAAGATCAAGACAAAAACATGTTTCAAGGAGAATGTGGTCTACCATCTCAGTGACACAGAATAGCCAAGTAGGATAAAAATTAAAATATGCCTAAGAATAAGACCTTTGCATGAGCCACTTCAGAGAAGTGTCAGAAGGTAGAGAATTCACAATGTGGAAGGAAAGGGTATGAAAGTGAGGTAGGAGACAGTACAGAGCAAACACAGATGACTTCATTTTACAGAAGCCTTTCCAACACAAAGGGAGTATACTGCATTTTTAAAACTTTAACTTTCCACCTACTAAAAAGGAATTTAAGTAGAAAAAAAATCTTAAAGTTCAGTTTCTACTGTTTTGCCATGTTACCTAAGTAGTTTTAATCACTAAATTTCTATATGTAGTTACTTGAACATTTTCTTAAGAAATACCCTCAATCATCTTGAAGTCAACTATCTCTGAAGACACCACTGTTTAGTAAAAGGAGATCTGGACAGGTAATTCCCTAAGCTTTAAAGCTTTTAAGCTTTAAACTCCATGATGTAGAAACATAATGCACATGTGAAGTAATATTTTATGCCTTCATTTTTCATGTGTCTTGAATTCCTTTGGAGACCTATCACATTCAAACTAGTTTCAATTATACATTAGACAAAAGATCACAAGGAATTTACCAAATATGGATCTCTAGGGTTTTCTACTTTGTTTTGTTATTATGGTTTTTGTGGAGCTGGGGGTCAGATCCAGGGCCTCAAGCACACTATGCAAGAGTTCTGTCACTGGGCTACAACCCTGGCCCCAGATCTCTTTTTAAAAATAGCATCTAATGCAAAAATATGAGAACACTACTTCTAGAAATATTTTTCTTTTGGCAGTATAGTGAGCTTCAAAACTATAAGAATCTACTGTTTTAGAAATAATCAGAAATGTGACAAAGAATATATATATAAAGATCATATAATTAATAAAATTATATGATTAAAAAACTGGCAATATTATAAAAGTCTGATAGTCACCTATTAATTAAATTGACCCATCAACTCCATAGAATAAAATACACATGACAGTTTAAATGCTTTTAAAAAACATTTTAAAATGGGGTAAATTATAATTAAGTTAAAAGAAGAAATCGGAACCAAAGGCATACGTGTCCACACACACGTGTATGTACATGCATAAAAACAGACAGGTGAAATTTATTCACAAAAGATCACATTTTAATTCTACACTCAATGAAAAAGTACTATTTATTCTTTTTAGTCCAAACATAATGCCCTATTTAGTAAAATTGAAAACATATAACACATACCTGAAGCACGTAGTCAAGGGCTATGTGTCGAAAACACTTTCTTGTTGCTGTTAGAATGTTTGTGGCTTCCTCAACTTCATGCTGCTTGTTTCTTTGTACTTGGGCATTTTTTACTAATGCATTTTCTTTCTCTTCACTGACTTTTTCAAACTGCTTCTTGGCATCTTTGAATTTTCTAAGATCTCTTAAAAATAAAAGCAGTGAAGCTTTCATGAAACTTTCTTCATCAAAAACTTTGGGCAAAATAGCTTTTGAATTAATTCTTATGTTCCTTCATTTATTTATTTCATCATGCACTGACAGTCACTAGCTCTTCCAAATAAAATTATTTCCCACTTATGGGTTGAGTATCCTTTTCAGAAGTATGCTTATGACCAGAAGAGTTTCAGATTTCATAGTTTTCTGGATTGGGGAATATCGGTGTAGACTTTAAGCATCCCTAATCCACAAATTCAAACCCTGGTGTTCAAAAAGTTTCAGATTTCAGATTTGGAGCATTTCAGATTTCAGATTAGGGATGCTCTACCTGTATATATAAATCCCGATACTGCAACATTTTATTGTTGAAATCTATATAACTTGATGTGAAAATGTATAATCAAATCAATATAACAAAAACACAAAGTTAATTTTTTCTGAAAATAAATTCATAGGCATGTGCCATTATTTTATCAAATAATTTTAAACAGTAGTATACATAAGAACCACCATAGGACACTTGTATAAAATTCAGATTCCAAGGTCCTTTCCCAAAGATTACAATTCATTCTTTTCTTTGCCTTTTTTTCTTTTTTCTTTCTTTCTTTTTTTTTGCTTTTTTTGTTGGGGGGGCGCTGTCATTTTGTTTTTAGACACTCCTTAATCTTACTGCTATGAGTGGTCCACAGACTACACTTTAAGAAACAATATTCACTGGCACACGCCTTATATCCCAGTGGCTCAGGAGGCTGAGGTAGGAGGATAGCGAGTTCAAAGTCAGCTTCAGCAAAAGCAAGGTGCTAAGCAACTCAGTGAGACTCTTTTTCTAAATAAAATACAAAATAGGGCTAGGATGTGGCTCAGTGGTTGAGTGCCCCTGATTTCAGTGCCTGGTACTCAAGAAAAAAAAAGAAACAATATTCATTTCTTGTTATAGGGAAGTATCAGATCAAAGAGCACAAATAAGTCCACACATGCACATACACACACCCCAATTTCTAAAAGAATTATAACAGTGAAGGTCAACCACATCCATTTCAATATTCTGAAATGTGAAATCCTTGATTTGTTAATGATTTTAGGTACCTAATATAACATCTCTTTGCTTTTACTATTAGGGAACTAAACAAAACAACTTGCAGATGAAAAGGGTTTTAATTATAATAAAATATAAACTCTTTTAAAAGATGCCATAAAGTTTTATGTATACATTCTATGAGGACATTCTAAGCGGTAGTCTATTGTGAAATAATTTATAAAGAATTTGTGAGACATCATCTCTGGGATAAATTCTAACACATTATGATAACCATTCACAGCTTATAATCTCTATAATTTATTCTGATTGCAGTATCATAACCTACTTTACCTATAACTTTATATGGAATTAACTCAGGAATTAAAAGAGAAAAACTATATTATTAATGTGAAAAAAAGGGAAACTTCCCTAACTTGGAAAGACTTTTTAAAATTTTTAGCTCAATTTTATTTCACCTATAAAATGTGATACTGACATAAAAGGTCATGTAACAAAGTATGTGCTTCCATGACTCATTCTCACATATTACATTTATCTTCTCTTCAAAGAAAATACCAGAGGCAAAAGATAACTTAGTTTTCTAATAATCAATAGTATTTTAACCACCCTTGAGTTTAAAATATGTATATGTATGTATACATATATATAAACATAGTTTTATAGATAGAGATAAAGGCCATTAGATTTTTTATTACACACATAACAGCCTTAGCTATGAATTCTGAATACATATTAATGGTATAAATGATTCATTGAAAGATATAATATCTGATTCCCTTGTATTATTAACTCGGGAAAAAATGCAATTTACATTACACAAACCAAACAAACAAAAACACCAATATTTTCAGTACTTCTTTGTCCATAATTTCATTCAAGATACCAATCCCCAGATGTGATCATTAACTGGTTACTTTTCTTTCCTCTTCAACTGACTTACTCTTTCACAAAGTTCTGAAGTTGTGCTTTAATTGATCTCTGAGTTTGGTCAAACAGGATCTAAAAGATAAAATATAATATTTGGTGATTAGAAATGTAAACAAAGAAAATAATGTTCATGTAGTTCTATAAATATGACATCAATATTCCAAATCTAATACACCCATATTTCTTCTTATTAAAGACAACAAAAGAAATAACCATTTAAAAAAAGAACCTCAAACCAATTTTATGCTAATTTCATTTATCTCAAAAATAAATTTGCTTCTATTCACAGAGGAAAATAAATCTGCTTTTACACTGAAATAGAATGTTCAAACAGTAAAGTGGCCTATTTCCTTAATTCTAATGCAGTCTTTGGAAGACAACCTAAAAGAACACAAATTCCATTCCTTCCACTGCTGATATTTCTTACACCAATGTATGGAAGCACCTCATATGAAAATAACTTCAGAACTGCCTGATACCTGAATTAGAGATTACTTTTGGAAAGATCTGGGGATATTAATGTCATTTTTTAAAAATTGTTCACTTATTTTTATGGGTGCTTGTAATTATACATAACAGTGGGATTCATTATGCCATATTTGTACATGCACATAACAATTTAACCAATCTCATTCCCCAGCACCTTCTCTTTACCTCTCATCTTCCCTCCCCTGATGCATTTGCTCTACTGATCTCCCTTCTATTACATTATTTGAATTAATGTGCTATAATTATAAATAGAAAAGCTATATATATACATATATATGTTGTATCTCTCTCTATATATCTATATATAACTTGGTAATATATTCATACATGGACACAGCATAATTTGGTTTCCTCATATCCTCCTTTCCTCCCTCCCTCTCAAACTCCTTCCTCTACTCTTCAGTCATCCTTCTATTTTTGTGAAACCCACTCCTCCTTTTTTTTTTTTTTTTTTTCCTCTCCCATGAGAGAAAACATTCGACCCTTACCTTTCTAGGCTGGCTTATTTCACTTAGCATGATGTTCAACAGTTCCATCCATTTACCCTCAAATGATAACGTCATATATTTTGTTTGTTTTTGTTTTTTGGGTTTGGTAGCAAATGCCAACTAAGCCCCAAACCAATTTATTAGTTTAACTGAAAGGTAAACAGATGATGGAGATGCAGAGAGACAAGCATTCAAGCAGCTGAAAGCATTGCTGGGCTATCTTAGGAAGCAAACTAAGACAGTTAAAGTGGCATTAAATAAATGAGGCCATGTTTTATCTACTTTGGAATTTCCATTATCTTTTGATAAAAGTAAATATATATATATAAATATGTACTTTTTTTACATTGAAGTATATAAATCTAGGCTAGGCTCTACATGTATAGTAAAAACACACAGGGTGAGCACATGGGCACAAAATATATGTCTTGGTAGCCACACCCTAAACCAAGCCAATGGTTCTACGTTTTCTTTTTGACCTTCACACCAAGCTGGGGCTACATTTACTTCAGTTTCCATAATGACTGAGACCCTGATCCTCTCTTCTCGATGCACAGAAGCATACATTGAACGAGGCTCACAAACAGAAGAAAGTGCTTTTTCGACTAGTTGAAACCCAGTCAATCTTTACAATGCACACAGTCCAATCTCCTAGAAAGATTGAGAAAATCTGAGGACTTTCTAGCTCATTTTTTGGTCCATCACCACAAATCTCTGAACTTGTTCTGGTGTTTCTTGCAGAATTCATGTCTATTTGCATAACATCAATCCCACACAACCTTTGGGAGCTATAACAGGATTAGAAATTCTTTTAGAAGCTCCATGTTACAATATGCACTTTATATTCTGGGTTCATTCTTTTTATTTTTCGAATAAAACCTGGTATTTTGGGAAATTTTTTCTTTAAAAAATCTGAAAGTGCTTCTTACACATGTCAACTTCTCACATATGGCTTTTTAGTTCAAACCCCCAGCATACCTCAGATTTGGAAGGGAGAATGTGAGGGTGTTACTAGAGACAAAAATGTCACTTTCAAGTGACACCATTCTAGCCAGTATGCCAATCTGGACAAATGAATCTCTTTGAGAAAGGACTGAGATAATATATGCTGTCCTATTTCTTTCCCCATGACTAGGCACGGGAATGCTATTTAATAAGCAAAATAGATGCTGTTATCAGCAAGGATCATCTTCAAGGGGCTATTAACAGGGCAATGAATCTTTCATAGGTTCAGAATGATAAATGCAGCCAATCTCAGTAGAAATGTCTACACCTGAGGATCCAAATGGCAAAGGACTCCAGACAGTTTTACATGCAAAAAGCAATCGGAAAAGGCAAGGAAGTAGTGGCATTCCAAGACAAGTAAGGGTCCAAATGAATCATCATTCTTTTGTGTTTTCTTTCCTGGCTAATAAGTTACTGAAGAACATGACTATTTGTGCAACAATGACTATGATATATTCTTTAGGAGAGAAAACAGAAACACAACAGGGTTTCCAGAAATCGAACCAGGCTCATGTTGTGATGGCTACCAGTGGGGCATAGGGGCCTCTGGAGTTCCTCCTTGCCCTCCTGGGGAGCAGAAAGTGGCAGATGCAGGCAGAGGTAAGAGATCACTGACTCATCCAAACCCTTCCCAAAGTGGCATTTCATTCAGCCTGTGGCAGTTCCAGCCTTGTCTGTAACTGTTTTATCTCGTGGCACTAGATAGAGAAAGAAATCATCTCTCTTTACCAAAATAAAGCCCTGACTTCAGGTAATATGGCACAAAGGACAATCTGCACTGCTAGGGTTGACTCTAGTAACTCAGAAGGTAGGAGATTCAGTTCTCAGTTTCTTCTGTTTCTCTGCAAAAAGTGACCTCAACTCCTCTGGTCATTGTGCAAATCTGTTTTTCATAGTCCAGAATATCCCATAAAGTTCCTCTTATAAATCTACATATAGATATATACACCTGCATATTAAATATATGTACTCGTGGATAATTTCATTTTTCAATCTCGAATAGGTCCATCTTTTCATGTCAATTCATATCCACTCTCCCCACACAGTGCTTTGCTTACCTTAAGTACTCAATGTCATATGTTTTCAATTCAAATAAAAACTATACAGTCCTTTGGGTTAAAGGTTCACTAAAATTAAAGCCAAGAGTAAAATCTTATTCCTAAGGACAATACTTCGCCACACTTAAATAATGTCCCATGCTTTTAACACTGATAGCTCTGAATATGGCAAATTTCACAGGACTTGTCATTGGAATTCCAAGTACTTTCACAATTTACAGAATTACTTCATTCAGAGTTAGAAAAGGAGTGAGATGATGAACAGAAAGAAAAATCAATATTTAAAACAACAAAAGTCCCTATGTTCCTCCACTAATTAAAAATAACACCACAATTTCATTCTCTCTGAATCTGGACTTAGTACAGGGTTTTAAAATCTGTCATTTATTTCCAGGGAGAGAATAACTTTTTTCTGTCACATTAAACCCAAAGTAAGCAGAAGAAAGGAAAGAGTAAGTATCAAAGCAGAAGTCAATTAGTTGGAAAACAGAAAATCAATAGAAAAAAGTCAGTGAAACCAAAAATTGGTTCTTTGAAACTATAAAACTGATAAACTTCTAGCCAAAGTGATCAGAAAGAAACACGATGGCAAATGCTTTGACTACTTCACCAAAGGTTGTACAGATATTAAAAAAATAACCTGTGGGTTGGGGAGCAATTATAAGTTTACTAATTGAACAGATAAAATTGACACATCCTTCAAAGACAAAACTACCAAAGCTAATTCAAGAAGAAACTGATAATAAATACTAGCAGAATTAAACAAATAGATCTATAATTTGAAAATCTTCCAGACTGCATAAAGTTAAAGATACAATTACATAAAACACAGCAATCCTACTCCTAAAGAAATAAAAATTTAGGTTCACACAAACACCTGTACACAAAATTTATGGCAGTTTCATTAAAAAAAAAATAGACAAATCACAACGCATCCTCCTAGGTAAAATACAAACTGTATGATTTATATGGCATTTCAGAAAAGACAAAACTGTAGGAATAAAAAAACAATGATTTCCAGTGGCAGGAAGTGAGGGGGAAGGGTTGACTGGTGCAGGTGAGAAGGGTAATATGAGGGCATTCTGGGGGTTGATGGACTGTTACACATCTTGATTGCAGTGTGGAGACTCAGACATATGTACTTGTCAGAGCCCATAAACTTATACATTGCAAGAAATCCATTTTTTTTACATTTAAATTTAAAATAACTGTAAAATATGAAGAACAAGAGCATAAATATTAATAGAGATTTTCTAAGTCCATTAAGAAACAATAAAATGAACAACCAAGTTGACTGAAAAAGAAACAAGGAAATATAAAACCAACAAAAAGAATGCCCTACTTCTCAAGAAACAGTAGCAACATGTATGAAAATCAAACATCTAGTAGGGTGTGAACTTACGGCATCATATGGAACATACTGACTGATTTCAATGAAATTAAGTTACACTATAAAGCATTAGGACGAGTGAACTACTGACACAAGGCAATAATACAAATAAATCTCAAAAATTTTATTCCAAGTGAAAGAAGTCACACATGAAGTTCTAGGAAAAACAAAACTATTTTCCAGAAGAAAACCAGATTAACACTTACATTTGGGGTTGTGGGTTGGGACTCTCCAATAAGAAGTACTGGGGAAACTAGAGTAATAGTAATGAATTATGTCTTTAAAAAGACGAATTGCAAGTGCCCACATTTGTCAAATTTCATTGAATGGTACACTTAAGATTTTTACATTTAATTTACTTTAATTTGACTTCAAGAAATATAAAACTCAAATTATGCATAGAAATACATTTAAGAGTAAAGTATAGCATATTCTATAAATTATTTTGAACTACATCAATTACAAGTAGATTGATACAGGGATAGAGGAGTGGATAAATGGATAGATGTGTGATAAAGCAAATAAAACAAAATATAAATGCTCAGTGTAAAACTGTTTCAACTTCTAATTAAAAAGTACCAGGGGGGAAAGTTACATATTCACCCAGCCAAAAAGAAAAAGAAAAAAGAAAGAAAAATCCCTCCTACAAAAAAAAAAAAAAAAAAAAACTATACAAAGAAATCTTCACTGCTGAAAATTACCAAACATTAAAGGAAGAGAGAATAAGAATGCTATACAGCTGGGGTTGTGGCTCAGTGATAGAATGCGTGCCTAGCACTTGTGAGGCACTGGGTTCAATCCTCAGCACCACCTATAAATAAATAAAACAAAGGTATTGTATTCATCTACAACTTAAAAAAAATTTTAAAAAAAAGAATGCAATACAAACTCTTCAAAAAAATTGCATTGGAAAAATCTATTCTTATGAGGAACAAAACCGGAGACACTGTAAGAAAAAGAAAGGTACACACCACTATCCTTCATGAACATAGATAGCAAAATTCTTATTAATATATGATAATATATCATAGCAATATATAAAAAGTACAATACATCATGACCAATTGGGATTTATCCCAGGAATGTAAAATTGATTTAACATTCAGAAATCAATCAATATAACTCACCAGATTAACAGACTAAAAAAGAAACTATATTATACAGAAAAGCATGACAAATTCCAATATTCATTCCTGACTTTAAAAAAAAAAAAAAGGAAAACTCTCAGGGATCTAGGAATATAAGGGAACTTCTTTAATCCAAGGAAAGGTATGTATGGAGAAACCTATAGCTAATAAGGTATTTAATGGCAGAAGAGTTTCTACTCTTCTATCAAACGTTGCACTAGAAATTCTAGCAATACAATCGATTAAGAAAAAGCATACAAACTACAAAGGAAGAATATAAAACTATCTTCATCCACAGATATGATCAATTATATGGAAAATACTATGGGATCTACCAAAAATATGCTACTAGAATAAGTCATTTTAGCAAAGTTGCAGAAAAAAAGTGAATGTACAAAAATGGGCTGAATCTCTATATACCAGCAATGACCAATTAAAAATTGGACTTTAAAAAATACTATTGACAATAGCATCAAAGAAACAAGAAATGCTTGGGGACCAATTCGACAAAAATATGCAAGTTTTACAGAGTAACTACTATAAAACATACTCAGAGAAATTACAGAAAGCAAATAAATGTTTTATTTTCATGGATAAGAAGACTCAAAATTATTAAGATGTCAACTCTCACTAAATGATCTAATCACTAGATTCAATGGAATCCCAGATTTAGAATAACCAAAATATCTTTGAAAAAGAGAAACAAAGTTGGAATACCCATACTACCTTATTTCAAGACTTAGTATGAAAATTACAGTAATCAAAGCAGTGTAGTATTGGTGTAAAGACAGCAAAGAGAACAATGAAACAGAATAGAGTCCAGAAATGACTTTTTTAAAAAATAAAAAGTGCCAATAGGGAGAAGATAATTTATCAAGCAAATGCTGCTGGAACAAACAACTAGACCATAGAGAGGGGAGAGAAGAATCACAACACTTTCCAAGGGATATATACAAAACTTTACTCCAAATGAATCATAGACCTAAACTTCTACAAGAAAGCATCCATCAAACAAAATCTTAGTGAATTGGGGTTAGGCAAACACTTAACACAAATGAAAATTACGGAAGAAAAAAATAAATTGAATTTACCAAAATTAAAAACCTTTGTGTTTCAAAAGATATTGCTACAAAAGTGGAAAAGGCAAGCCAAAGCCTAGGAGAAAATACCTGTAAAACATATTTGACAAAAGATATGTCTGGAATAAAGTATAGAAAAAACCCTTACAACTAAAGAATAAAATAATTCATTTTTAAATGGGCAAAAGATCTAAAACTGGCAGATAAATAAATGTTCATTATTAGTGATTAAGAAAATGTAAATTAAAACCATAATCAATTTTTTAAAGTGACCATATAATGTGCTGATGAGTATATGGAACAACTAGAACTCTCATACACTGATGGTATCAAGTGGTACAACCAACTTTGGAAAATGATTTCCAAATTTCCGAAATTTTCTTTAATTTCTTTAAAGATAAAATTTCTAAGAAATTTCATATAGAAAATATTATGATAAACATTTATAAAGGAAATTAAATTCTTATTTTCTCTCAGCAATGTTTTATAATTCTTTTATAAAATCTATGTTTTACAATGTGTACAAGTTGTAAAAATTTTCACATAACCCTATTTTACAAACTAGCAATTAACACGAAGAAATAAATGTTTACAGATTTTTACATATATTCTTTTTATGAGGGCTGGGTAACAAGGATTGAACTCAGGGGCACTCAACTAGTGAGCCACGTCACCAGCCCTATTTTGCATTTTTATTTCAAAACAGGGTCTCACTGAGTTGCTTAACACCTTGCCATTGCTGAGCCTGGCTTTGAACTCATGATCCTCTGATCTTAGCCTCCCGTACATGTATTTTTATAAGTAATTTTACCAGTAACAGCAAAAACCTGGAAGCAGAGGCTGGAGAGTGGTAGGGGTTCTGTAGTAGAGCACTTGCCTAGCATACGCAGAGCCCTGGGTTTGATACCCAGCACTGGGGCTGGGGTGTAGGGGGGTTTTAAAAAGAAAAACACTGGAAACAAATCAAATATCCATTGTGGTGATGTGATTTTAAAATATGTCCACAAATTCTTTTTTTCTTTTCTTTTCTTTAAGACTGGAGTCTCAATCTGTTGCCCAACTTGGCCACAGCTCCTGGACTCAAGCAATACACCCACCTCAGCCACACGAGTAGCTGGGACTACAGATGCATGCCAGGGCTCCTGTCTTGTCAACACATTCTTTGACACTCCTTCCTTCCAAAGTAGATCCTATTTCTCTCCTTGAGTGTTGGCTGGACATAGTGACTTACTTCCAGCGAACAGTAATATGTGAAGAAACAATGTGTAGCCTCTGAGACCTGCTCATAAACAGCATTGATGTTTCCTCTTTATGCTGGCTCTTGGGTCACCTGTTTGGAAAGTAACCAGCTTCCATGTTGTGAGACACTCAAGCAGCCCTGAAAACATGGTCCTTGGTAAGGAACTGAGGCGTCTGGCCAAGAGCCATGTGAAATATCTTTGAATTGGATCCTCCCAGTCTCAGTGAACCAGCCAACATCTTGACAGGAATCTCATGAAAGACCCTGAGGCAGGGCCACCTAAGCCTCTCCCAAATTCCTTGCCCAGAAACTATGAGAATGTTTGTTGTCTAAACCAATGAGTTTTGAGTTAATCTGTTATACAACAAAAGATAACTAATACATTTATCAACATATAAATGAATAAGCAAATTGATAGATCTATACAATGCAATAGTTAAACAGAAAAAAAAGGGATCTTTACTCAGTACCAAAGAAGAATAAAATGACAGCATTTGCCAGTATATGGATGGAACTGGAGATTATTATGCTAAGTGAAATAAACCAATCCCAAAAAACCAAAGACCAAATGTTCTGTCTGATATGTGGATGCTGACTCACAGTAAGGGGAGGGGAATAGAAGTTCACTGGATTAGACAAAGGGGACTAAAGGGAAGGGGCGCGGGGAGAGGAGACTAGGAAAGACAGTATTGGACATAACTTTCCTATGCTCATATATGAACACACAACCAGTGAAACTGTACATCATGTACAACCACAAGAATGGGAAGTTATACTCCATGTATGTATAGTATGTCAAAATACACTCTACTGTCATGTATTTCTAAAAAGAATAAAAAAGAGGGATCGAGTGTTGATACACACAATATGACTGAATCTCAAAATTATTACATTGAGTGAAAGATACCAAAATAATTTCCATTTACTTACAATTGCAGAAAATGCAAATTAATCAATAATTGACAGAAAGCAGATAAGTGACTGACAAAGAATGAGAAGGAGAAAAACAGGAGAGAAATACAAAGTGTTAAAAGAAAACTTTGGGGCATGATTGTTACATTCATTAATTATGGTGATTGTATACATCAGGAGGTATATATATGTCAAAACTTATCAAATTGGGGCTGAGGTTGTAGCTCACTGGTAGAGCTCTTGCCTAACAGGTGTG
Source organism: Glaucomys volans (assembly GCA_020662805.1). Taxonomy (NCBI): domain Eukaryota; kingdom Metazoa; phylum Chordata; class Mammalia; order Rodentia; family Sciuridae; genus Glaucomys; species Glaucomys volans. The sequence continues at coordinate 102,204 of JAJEJO010004595.1, read as the reverse complement.
AGGCACTGGATTCAATCCTCAGCACCACATAAAAATAAATAAATAAAATAAAGGTACAAAATAAAACATAACATTAAAAAAGATTTAAAAAAACAATTTATCAAATTGTACACTTTATGAATTTGTAATTTACTCCTCAATAAAGCTGTAAAAAAAATCAACATATTCCAAAAGGAAAAACATTTTTCTGTATATTATCATTGTTTTAAAATCTTAAGAACATCATCTATGTCCTCCAAAACACAGTTACCAAAATCAAATGTTATATACCTTTGAGTAGAGTTAGAAGTATTTCAGGAAATAATCAATAATCTAACCTATATATTTCTTTTTCTTTTTTTACCCCAGATGGGGTCAGGATATGTTGCCCAAGCTGGTCTTAATCTCCTAGACACTTGTCTCAGCCTCCCAAGCACATGGAACTACAGGCATGTGCCACCATGTCATTTAGTGTGTGAGTAAGTGTGTGTGTGTGTATGTATGTGTGTGATCTCCATTAGAGAGAGAGAAAAAAAAAAAGGTATGGTGCTAATACAAAGGCAACTAAGTAAAAGTTCTATCTCCTATTTGCCAATTTCAAGCCATCCAGTTACCTAACAGCTAACTCAGCCGGCTGACGTCTTAATCCTAAATCACTAAACAATCTATACCTTGCTAGGAGAGAATTTACAGCATTTCTTTTTATATGCTAAAAGTCAGCATCTATAAAAGCCACCAACAGAAAAGCTAATGTTCAATTCTGTTTCTGGAAATTAACAGTATTACTCCTAGCAACAAATGTATGACAAATAATCAACAAAATGTCATTTGACCCATCTGCTAATTATAAAAAACCTTACTAAAATGCACAGAATAATACATGACTGTTTAAAACCAACAGCTTATACTCAGGTTACTCCCCATTCATGTTCAGACCCAGTTAAAGTAATATTATCTCTGCTGTATTGAGGAAGGAATGAAAGCTGAGATCTACTTCACAGATGACAGACCATCCACTCCAGGAAGTTTACTATAAAAACAGGTTACATATCCAGTTAGCATCAGCCTTGTTTCGAGTTCTTATCATTTATTTAGGTGCCATTAGCTGTAGAAATAAATTTTGTAAAGTCTTTGTGATTCATTTAAATATTATTAAGATTCTACAGCACTCTCTTCTGATGATTTCTACATGGCAGTCATTCCTGTACCTTCCAGAAACTGTAGAAAGCAGGGCTATGGCTTTTGACCCTATGGATCCATTGAATCTTTTGGTTAATCTCATTAGGCCTATAATAAAGAGACCTAAAATAAATTAAGAGGACTCCTCTTTATTATTATCAGGAATAGGTTCCAATAAGTAAACAAATGGTTATTATTTGTTCTACTTTTTCTGCATCCTCTGTACTAATGTTTCTCTAAACACTTCTTTCCTCCCTTTAGGTCAGTGGTTTCTTCACTGGCTTAAGCAAGTATTAAAATCACCGAGAAAGTCAATAGAAAACACAGACACCCAAGCTTGTAGAAGAAAGGTAAAGACCCTCTGTATTTTTAATAAGTCTTCTAGGTAATACTGTTATGCAAAGATTGAGACAAACTGCTCTACCCCAAGGTTCTCAAATCGGTTGCACACAGGAATAACCTGGGGAATTTTTAAATATCTGGATGTTGAGACTAGAAACACTGGTGAGAATGAGGAATCAGTATTTTTAAAGCTTTCCAGGAATGCATAAGCATCATCCACATCACCTGGTGATTGTAGAATTGCAGAATCAAGAGTCTGCATTTACCAGGATCAACATGTATCTTGTTTACTGCAGGCAACACACTGTTTGTCACACTGATCTGCACACTGGAATGACCCAGGGAGATTTAAAAATGTGGATTTGTGGTTCTTAACTACCAAAGGTTCAGATTTTTGTTTGGCCAGTGGTTCATCTACCACCACTTTGCTGAAAAGAATTCAAGAATGGCGGCCGTACCACTAACTCACTTTTACTAAAGTGGAAAGGGTACTTTCTTCAGTAGATATCATGGCAAATACAGTCACTGGAAGTGGGCAAAAATAATGTAGTCCTGAAGATGTCAGTGTACTTCTTCTATAAAGATCTAGACAGTAATAAGTTAGGCTTTGGGGCCATGTGGCCTCTACCACAACTGCTTGTTCCTGCCCTTGAAGTCACAAATAGGCACAGACAATACAAAAACAAAAGAGTGTAGCTGTGTTCCAGTAAGAATTTATAGGCAAAAAATAAAGCCAGCTAACACATTAAGAAGTCTGACACCTTGCTGGGGAGAAGGGCCAAAACAGAGAGAAAAGTCTTAGACAATGAAGAGACTCCAAAAACTGTAAAGAAACCCTGCCAACTCCAGCCATTCCAGCCACCCTAGTGGAGGTACCAGACACACTGGCTCCTTCAGGCACAGACAAGCCATTTAGCCAACACCAGCGAGAAGAGAGGCAAGTTGCCCCCTCCAAGTTCTGACCAAATAAATGATGATGGTTATTTTGAGTTACTAAGTTTAGGGATGGTTGTTAGAGTAAATAAGATGTTCAGAGTAATACACAAGATAGTGATGTTTTTAAGTTTTATAGTGATTTTAAAAGTGGTAAACCATTTGGTAACAATTTGGAAGTTTACAACTGTTGAAATTATATTTTGATGCTATTTATATGACTTCCTCTCTTAACTTTCTGAATATTATAATTTTGCAATAAAATTTATTTGAAACATTTTAAGAGTGTAGAAAATTACACACACATACACACAATATAAATACATACACACTTAATCTCTAAACCTTAAGACATACACTATCATGCTTCATGTTTTAAAAGATTTTACTACTGTTTTCCTACCATGATTAACAACCTTTTCATTAAAATAGTCAGTCATCTTCATTATGAAAGTCATTTCATTCAGAAGACAAAAAATAGTTCAAAATTCCCTTCTTCAACCTAAATCTCTTTTTGCATCAAAAAATTATTAAATAAAGCAATGGCATAAGCAAATCATACAGAAATTTTAACATAAAATGGCCATTTCATACAGAAAAAGATTTGTACTCAAGTCTTCATGAATACAAAATAAGAAACAAAGTTCTTTTATGAGACTGGTTATAACATCGGATCAAGAAACTAGTTACCAATGAATGAAAATGCAGTCTGTAAAAATAAAAATTTAAAAAAAGAAAAAAAAAAGAACAAGAAACTAGTTATAAGATTACCCAATTAAGAACTAGAGCCAGACTAGTTCATACAACTGTATAAATGCACAGTATACCAGCCTATAAGGAAAAGTGTTAAGAATTTTGTTAATTTCCAAGAAAAAAGTAAGAAAACAGAAAAGGTATCATATTTGAATAACAAAACAAACAGACGCATTTGATGGCACACCAGAAAAAGAACAATAATCACTAACCCTGCAGACTGCTATATTAAAAAAGTGTTGCATGATGATTCTACACATTAATAACTGTGTTCAAGTTAATACCAGTAGTTAAAATCTCTGAACACATTATCTTGGAAATATGTTAATTGTTTTGCAAAACAACAAAATAAAATTTCTAGGAATGAAGTTTTGAAGGTGCTAAAGAAAAACTCTGAAACAAAAATGATATAGAAATATCATCAAAATGATAAATGGATAATCTGAACAAGCTATTTGAAACATTCAGTTTAATCTGTTACTGGCTTTTTATAAAGAAATGGTATGATAGTATCACTCTTCACTATTTCATACAAAAGTACACTGGCTTCCAGAGGAAGAACTTTGCTGAAGTTTATGAGTTATAGATAGAATTCAAAAAGCTTGGGAGGAACAATTTTCAACTTTTTTTCCTTCTGGGGATTGAACCCAGGGCCTTCAATGGCTAACACTCTACCACTGAGCTACACACCCCCAGCCCACACTTTAAAAATCTTGATCAGAAATTGCTTGAAGCCATTTCATTCATAAGACTGACCTACCTACCTTCCTTCCTTCCTTCCTTCCTTCTTTTTTTAGTTTTTTAAATTACATTCATAGAAGCAAATTCAAATTTCTCATTAATTTTTTTTAATATTTAGAAATGTTACATGTACTAGATATATAAATATGTATATGTGTAAGCATGTATATATGTGTAAATGTATATAATTTGTGCATTTAGATGCATATGTATATATATATATGTGTCACACACACACACATATATAAAATCCTCCATAACACTGTGCTTTACTTAACATAGTTAATGGAAACTATTTTCACTAACACCCACAGATGCCCTCAGGTTCCCCCTGCAGTTTCAACCTTCAGTTTCAATCTCTACCATGAGATGAGAGGTTGGGAAGCACTGAGACCACTGTCTCTCCTCACCTAAAATGATTTCTTGAATGAGTGTGCAGACATCTCTAGCATGGAAAATCTAACAACAACAACAACAAAATACTAAACAGGAGTACACATTTTCAGACTTTATGCAGAATATCAACTTTAAGGCTTTATTCAGCAAAGATAATAATCACAAATATTGCAAGTTCCTTATACCAGTAGTAAATGACAATCCAAGAATCATCAATGAAGTCAAAATACTCTTGTTCCAGGAAAACACATCAGATTTAAAACCAACTCTTGTCTAGTGGAATATAGCATACCATGACCTGTCTTAGAAAAGTATGTGTTGGCATCTTATAAAGATGTTTGAAATAAAGACCAATCCCAGGAAATTCTCCTTTTACTGGGAATAAGGAAGAGTTCTATTATTTTTATAGAGGAAATAAATTATAAGATAATCCAAATCATTTAGTTTTTAAAATGACTGGAAAATCTAACCCTTGACTAATAACCCAGGTAGTTCTATTATTTTCATATATTTATTTAAGTTCATAAAGTCATCCACAAATGATATCTCTGAAAATCCAGACTTTAATTATAACACAAACTGATATACCAAAAATTCGAGAGTTACAAGCTGTTACAGAATGTAAAGCAGGTTCCACTGATTAATACCTTTTAGGAAGTACTTTTTTCCTTAAGTCTCCTTTATTCTGCAACTTATTTTTTATTTTTTATTTTTTTGGAGCTGGGGATTGAACTCAGGGACACTCGGCCACTGAGCCACATCCCCAGCCCTATTTTGTATTTTACTTAAAGACAGGATCTCACTGAGTTGCTTAGGGCCTCTCTAAGTTGCTGAGGCTGGCTTTGAACTCGCGATCCTCCTGCCTCAGCCTCCCGAGTCACTGGGATTCAGGCATGCGCCACCGCGCCGGGCTACTTTATTCTGGTATGCTGTATAATTATGATTCCATTATAGAGCATGCTACTAAAATAAAGCACTTGATATAAACAGGTTTTCCTAACATTTTAACAAAAGACTATAAGATCATATTTAAATCCTTTAATAATCAAAAATGTTTAATAGTTTTAGAATTTTTATAATTAAAATAAACTAGTAACCCCACTTCATTTTATATAGGAATGTAAAGCTTAGAAAAATTAAATGACTCCCCCAAAAAGAGAATTATGTAAGTACTGGGGATATAAACCTAAACAAGACCTGCGGTCCCTACCCCTAGTCTAATTAAAGCATAACAGTGCTATCATCAGGGAAGAAACTTTGCCACATACATTAGAATTCTGGTTCAAGTACACACAAGTCACTCCTACTGCGAAAATTTAAAAGTAAAGGTTAACCAAAAGGTCAGATGATATAGACAACATAGCAATTAAGAAGGAAAGAACCAATAGCTTGCAATTTCACTGTTACATAGGAAAATTTCTGAGATGCTGTTATAAGAATAAGGGAATAAAATTTAAAAGGCACTAGACATCCAGATGTAATATCAGACACACAGTTCTCCAGGTGTAAATGTAAGCACACAAGCTCACCAAGAGGCAGGCAGTGATCAGACCTTAGTGTAAAATTATCTTTCTAAACTAATGTGAATTTTACAGTCAACAGAGATTCTACAGTCTCTGTAGCTCAAGGAACAGTTAAAAAAATTAAAAGAGTAAATGCCCTTGTCTATTTGTTGTGCTTTGTTATTGGTTTGATAAATCTTTATTGATTGGATGACTTAAAAAAAATCAGGAATTTTTATAAGTTTGTAACCTCAGTCTCACTAACCCTGCCACAAGGAAATCCCATCAACCAAGTACTCTTCTAGGTAGTAAAAAATGAACAATAAAGTACCTGCAGTCATAGAACTCAGAAGAACAAACAATAAATTAAGTACCTATATTTAAGACCATATCTGTTGACATGTGTATGTGTATAAACATGTATATATGAGTCTCTGTGTTTATGTATATATGTGTGCTTATAAAGACATGGTAAAGTGATAGAAAGGGACCATTTGGTTTAGAAGGTCTGTCTGAGAAGTAGTGACCTAAATAAAGTAAGAAAGAAGAAATATTGTAAGGAAACCAGCCACACATAGATGTGGAAGAACATTCCATGCAGAATGGCAGCAAATGCAAAGGCCCTGAGATGAGGATTATTTCTGTATGTTTGGAGACCAGTCAAGAATCAGAGTGGCCAGAGCCAAGAATAGAGTAGAGATAAGATCAGAGAGTTATGAGAAGGAAGCTGATCACACAGGGTTTGGTAGGCTCTGGGTAAGACATTATTCTGGATGTGCTGGGGAACCATAGGAGCAGGGCAGTGTTATGGATTCATTTATATAGTTTAAAGTTCATTCTGGCTTCTGTCTCCATCACTCACTTCAGAAGGGCAAGAAGAGAAGCAGAGACACAAGCTGTGACGTTTCAGTAAAAAGCCTCAACAAGAGGTAGTGGTATTTTAGACTTGGAGGCAGCAGAGAAACTACTCTTGGATTTGGGGAATACTTGCATATTGCATATATGGAAAAGAGAAAAGCCATAGAACGAGTTTTAAGGATAAAAAAAGTTGTACAATAATTTTCCAGCCAAAGAAATTTTTAGTATTACAGCCATTAGGAATGGTATACTGGCTGCCTGTTAGCTCTCATCTCCACTCTCGCCCTTCGACAGTCTCCTAAACTGTCAGAGGCTAGATGCTTGTAAGGCATATTTCCCAGCTCTACCCCAACCCCAAAAGCTGGGAAGTTAATGTCTGGCAGTGGAAACTGATGGAAAATTAACAGACAGGAGAAAGTTCAAAACCACTTTTTTCGTGTTTCAGCTCTGACACAGCCTCTATAAACAACTGTGAGCTACTCCAACTTTCAGCTCAATAGTGGGACACTTGCCCAGAATGCCTGAAGCCACGGGTTCAATCTCCAGTACTGCCAAGTGCATGTGTGTGTTGGTCGGGGGGTAGGGCAGGGAGGATATTTTGGAGAATACATTTAATCTGTCAATTTAAAATTAATAATACTTTGATTTTGAGTGGTATTTGGGATTGAACCAGAGTTTCATACATGCTAGTCAAGGGTTCTACCCCAAGCTACATTCTCACTATCTCACTTGCCCAGGCTGGCTTGCCTCAAATTTTCCAACCTCCTGCCTCAGTCCCCCAAGTAGCTGGGACTACGTGCATGCACCATTGCCCCCAATGTCAAATCAATAACTTATAAGATGTTTAGGTCTAAAAGATCACATAATTTCAAGAGAAATAAAGGATACTAAATCTTTCTCTAAATTAATAAAAGCAAAAAAAACTAATAAGTGGCACAATTGGCATAAAATATAAAAGATAAAACCATAAATCTCTAAGAAAATAGTAGAAAATCTTCATGACCTTGAATTTGGAAATGAATTCCCACAGGGATAACAAAAAAAAAAGCACAGCCAAAAAAATGAAAAACAGAAAAACTGGAATTTACACTTCATCAAAATTTAAAATGTTTGTATATCAAAGCACATTATCAAGAAAGTGAAAAAGAGCTGGGTTCGTTGGTACATGCCTACAATCCCAGCAGCTCAGGAGGCTGAAGAAGGAGGATTGCCAGCCCCCAGCAACTTAGGCCCTGAAGAAATTAGGAAACTGTCTCAAAATAAAAAATAAAAAGAGGCTGGGGATGTGGCTCAGTAGTTAAGCAACCCTGGGTTCAATCCCTGGTGCCAATAAAAAGAGGCTGAACAGGTAGCTCAGTGGTAAAGCACATGCTTATCATGTGTAAGCCTCTGAGTTCATTCCCCAGCAGAGAAAGAGAGAGAGAGAGAAAAAGAGAGAAAGAGAGAGAGAGAGAGAGACAGAGAGAGAGAGGGAGGGAGGGAGGGAGGGAGGGAGGGAAATGAAAACCTACAGAATGAAATAAACTGCATATCTGTTATTGCTAAGGGTTTAATAATCAGAAGATACAAAGAACTATACAAATACAACTCAACAACAGAAAAAAATTTGGACAAAGGAAGGCTGGAGGTGTAGAGAGCTTGCCTAGCATATGTAAGATCCTGGTTCAATTCCCAGCATTGCCAAAAAAATAAAAAATAAAAAAGACAAAAGAGATGGGCAAGGAGAGGTGGGTCTGTAATTCCAGCTGCTCAGGAGCTGAGGTAGAAGGATCTCAAGGTCCAGGCCAGCCTGGGCAATTTAACAAAACCCTGTATGGAAATGAAAAATAAAAATGGCTGGGGCTACTGGAGATATAGCTCAGTGCTTGCCTTGCAAGCACAAGACCCTGTGTTCAATCCTCAGTACTACAAAATAAATAAATAAATAAATAAATAAATAAATAAAAATGGCTAGGGATACAGCTCAATGGCAGAACATGCTTGGGTCCAATTCCCAGTTCTGAAAAAAATTTTTTTTTAATTTTTTTTAGTTGTCAATGGACCTTTACTCTATGTGTTTATATGTGGTACTGAGACTCAAATCCAATGCCTCACACAGGCTAGGCAATCACTTTACCACTGAACTACAATCCCAGCCCCTGAAAAAAAAATTTTTTTAATAAATAAAAAAAAAATAAAAATGGACAAAGTACTTTAATAGAGAACAATGGTATAATAGCAAAAGATACAGAAATGACCAATAAGCGCAAGACTCTCAAGTGCATTATCATAAGGGAAATGCAAATCAAAACCACAATGAGCTACCCCTTTGCTCCTTCCATAATTTAAAAAAATAATAGGAAAGCAATTCCATGGTTCTTCAAATAGGTAAACACAGAATTACCATAAGATCAGTGACTCCACCTTAGTATATATTTCAGAGAATTGGAAAAAGGCACTCAGATACATGTACATGTTGATTTTAGAGCAGCTAAAATCTGATTTACAATTAAAATAATACATCATATAACTTCATCTATAATATGTTGACCAAAAAAAATTTAAGATTGAATAAACGAAGAATAAACAATTAGTATAGTTATTGATTTATGTTGATAATAGTTATTGATACTCACTATAAACAGCTGCAGTTTAGTGCTTCAAAATTTATGACAGCCATATTAAGCTTTTTTAAAAATATAAGTATATAATATAATCTCTCATTCTTGAAAAATAAATGCCCTCAGATCTTAAACACACATACATATAAATAGTTCAAAGATTACAGTACTCTTTAATATTGGCAGTTTATTAGATAAAAGGGATATATTTGGAAGTATCTTAAGTGAAACAGCTAAATTTGAAATGAGTTTTACTTCTTCATTCTTAAATTTAAAACTAGCAAAGCCAGAACAGAAATAGAAAAAATTAGATTTAGTGGGGGATTACTTCATTAATAATAAGTTCCCCATATTAGAATGGGAAATAAAACATACTTTCTCTCTCCCTCACGCACACATAGACAAAATGAACATTTTAGATCCACCCAATTAAAAAGTTGTTGACCAAAGTCACCAAATTCAACTTTGTTTCATTTCACAAAATACTGCCAAACTCAAGAAAAGTACTAAATAATTAAGATGGTCATAGTAACACCTACTGACACTTACTGTGTGAAAATTTATCATTTCTTGAAGACTGTCAGAAAATTTGGTCAAACTTGTCTACAAGAAAGAAACCAAAAGAAAATGAAGTCATTTAAGAGTCACAAAAATAGGTCACAAAAACTGTAACTTTAAGCATTCCTGACAGAAAAATCAAGTTACATTGTAAATAACAACATTTACTTCTAAGGACAATCTCACTAGCTCATAGGTATGCTCCGTAGAGAAGTTGAGTCTAAATGTAGTAACATATAAAACCTAAAAACGTTTAAGAATTGGAGTTGCCCCATCAATGGTATGAATAACCCTAAAGGTAAACTTGTTTGAGGGTATCAAGACTGTGCCCCTTTAAGCATTTCAGGATCAAATAACCATCAAACCACACCTATTTCTTCACCAGTTATTATTCCTCATGAAAGAACTGTAACACTGCACAATGTTGTGAGGGATTCAAGGTAATCCTGGAGAGTCAACTAACCAGAAGCTATACAGGCCCCATGCATAGAGTCAGGTCCTGTTTGTGGGTTAACATTCTCTGCTTGCACCTATAAGCATGATTCCGCTGTCCCCGCCCAGGCCCTCTGGCAGATGCTTCAGCTCACCTAGCAGCAAGTAAACTTAGTAAACTGGCCAAAACACTGCAAAGCTGGGTTAGAAGACAGATGCCAGATGTGCACAAACAAATTAACCTTTAAGGGTTATCTTAGAAAATAGGATTACATAATACAGCACCAAAGAGTAATAGCTTTGTGACTTCTAATTTTAAGTATCACCATAATTATTAACATGGTAAATGGGTATGTAGTTATGTAATGTTCTGTTGCATAAGCCACATTAAAATGTAACCATACTAACCTCCACTACAGCATCATTAGTAGAATACTGTGCTAGGTCTCTAATCCCATTAATGAACTGTTTATTTGCAACACAAAAGGCTTTTCCAGTATCAATCATGGCAATACAAAGCTTCACAAGCTGAAAAAGAAAAAAAAAATTTTACATCAGGTTGAAAATAATTTTACAAATTACTTTGTTAAACAGTTTTAGCAAAAACCACAAGTTAACCTAGCTAAAGACAGGAGATATATTAATGCTTCATTAATAAATATAAAACAGACCAATTGAAACATTTTCTTATTCTCCTTTGGCTCATAAATTCACAGAACTATACCAAAAACAGTCGACCTTTAGGACCTAGAGGTTGTCTGATAACAACAACAAAAAGATAATTTTATCAAGTCACATTCAGTCCCATAAATTAAATTCATAAAGATTTATTAAGTACCTCCTAGAAGAAAGAAGTAGGCAAGCACTGTGATGAAAGGTAACTTCATTTTTTATTTAACTATAGTACGTTGGATGAAAGGTGAGTAAACTGGTATGGTGGGTTAGTCACGCCTACTGTTCTGGGTCACTGTGCTGAGCCTCAGGACTGAGCATCCATCCATATGGCTCGCTCTCTCTCTCTCTCAGGACTGAGCATTCATCCATCTCTCCCTCCACCCCCTCATCTTCCTTTCTTTTTCCCCTTCCTCCTTGCTTTCATTCAGACACAGAATATTTTCTTTAAACAAAATCTTGGGTGAATGTCAAATATTAAAAACAGATAACAGTGGAACTACTCTAGATGAAGAAGGGGTAGATACTGAAGAGGATAGGAAGGAGGGACACCAAGGATAAAAAGTCAAGAATAATGTTTTAGAAAACTCATGAAGAATCTCAAGAGCATAATTTAAAACCATTGCCCTAAAGCTGAGAGGAACAGTTCAAAGTAATCTCTGCTTTCAAGGAGGTCTAATTCTTGACAGCAGGCAAGAAGATCAATTCCACAGAGCAGACATCAGTGCTATGACGAAACCACAAAAGAGCAAACCAAGGAAAAACACCTGACCTGGACTGAATATCAGGGAAGGATTCTTAGAAAAGGAAGCACAAGATATTGCTGAACTTCTAAGAACTTAGGTTAGGCAGAGGGGCATTGCTGGGGATCCACCCCAGGTTTTATGCATGCTAGGTAAGTGCTCTACCAATGAGCCACACTCATATTCAAAGGCTTTGATAAATTAATGTGCATCTAAAGGATGCACTTTCCAAAATGATTTGACCATGAAATTCTCTTTAAAGGAAGCATTCCCATAGAACCAATGTTCCACAGAATCCACTGTAAGAAATGCTGGCAGGGCTGTGGATGTAGCTCAGTGGACAGCACTTGCCTAGCATGTGTGAGGCCCTGAGTTTGATCCCCAACACTGCCAAAAGAAAAAGGAAAAGAAATGCTGGCAAAGGTAAGTCTTTAAAATGGTGTGTTATTTACAAAATAAGATATATTACAAGGAAAACAATCTAAAGTTCACAAGAAATAACCAACACACAGTAGAAAAAATTCTTTTGAAAACGTAATAAAGTGACATTTGCCTTATATGACAATAAAATATATTAGAAATATTGTAACTGGGAGCCTAATAGTGAATGTGAAGAGCTAAACTGATCAATGGAATATAACAGAGTCAAGAAACAGATATAAATATGAAGTATTTTATTAAAGTAATATTCTAATCAGTGCCAAGGTGGAGGCAGGGAATGAATAGCTAATAAATGACATTAGGGACCCTGGATAGACAAGGAATAAGTAGGATTCCAAATCCTCAAATTTAATTCAGATGGAATGGGCTGGAGTTATGGTTCAGTGATAGAGTGCTTGCCTAACATGTGAGGGTCTAGGTTCGATCCTCAGCACCACATAAAAATAAATAAAATAAAATAAAGGTATTGTGCCCATCTACAACTTAAAAATATTTTTTAAAAACTCAGATGGAATAAAGATTTAAACATAAAAGTGAAATCATAAAACTAAGAGAAAATAGGAGGTGTTTTTAAATATAATCTCAAAGTGTAAAAAGTTTTTTCTGAAAAAGATACAAACTTCAAAAGTCATAAGAAAAAGAAATCAATAAATTCAAGTAGATAAAAGTAAAACATTTCTTAAAAGAAAAATAAATTTAGTCAAAAGCCAACAATATAGGAAAATAATATTAGCAACAAATCCCAAGGGACTACTTACCCTGCCATAAGAAAGGAAAGCATTTTGAAAACTCAATCATACCGTAGGGAAAAAAAAATGGGTGACAGACATGCAAAAACAATTCCTAAAAAAGGACATACAAATGTGTCCTAAATCCATGAAAAGATATTCAACCTCGCTCATAATAAAGAAATGAAAATTACAATTTTTTGCAGAACAACCAAGATCAAAAGTCTGATAACATGCCATCTTAAAAGGGTAGATATGAGGAAGTAGGCACTTTTTATACACTGTTGGTGGGAATATAAATTGGTAACATTTCTGCGGGAAGTAATTTAACAAGAGTTGTCAAAATTTAAAACAAACTCTAGTCTGGCAATTTCACTTTTTAAAATGTAGCATACATATTTGCACATAAGCCAAATGACACATCTGAAGCAATGCACTGCAGTTATGGTAAAATACCAGTTGCTATCCTAAGTGTCTATCAGTAGACAATTGGATAAATAAATTATAACATCCATATAATGTAATAAAATTCAGCCATAAAAAATTTGAACAGGGCTGAGGCATAACTCCCCCAGTGGTAGAGCACTTACCTAACATGTACACAGCCCTGTGTTCAATCTCCAACACCAAAAAGAAAAAAAGAAAGGGGAAAGCTTTATGACTAATAACAAATAGTATTCAAAATATATTAAGAAAAAAAATGTAAAACAGTACTAATATTTTTGTTGGAATGGAAAGAATCATTTGGACAGAAGAGTGCAAATCTATATAATCTTTCATATGCTTAGAAAATTTTTGTAAGGACACACAAGAAACTAGGTCAGTATACTCCCCTAGCAAAGAGATTAGAATATGATTAATTTTCACTAGGTATATATATATTTTTTTACCTTTGTTTTTGTACTAGATAAGTGGTATTACTTATTCAGCAAATTAGATAATTCAAAAGTAATTAAAATTCCTTTTCCCATAACGGCACATAAAGACAGGTTAATAGTATATCGGTTAAAAGACAGGGTTCTCAGCTCTGCTTAGGTTAAAATCCTGCTGCCATACATAACCACCTAAGTGGGCCTGGGTGACCTTAAGCTCAACAAACTTTAATTTCCTCTTCTCTTCTGTGTGATACTTAACAACGGTACCAAACCATATTAGGTTGCTATAAAAAATAACACATATAAAGATTGAAGCACAGCTGGTGCAATGGCTCAGGAGGGTAAGGCAGTAGGATCAGAAGTTCGAGGTCAGTCTCAGCAATTTAGTGAGAATTTGTCTCAAAATGTAAACTGAAAAGGACTGGAGATGTAGCTCAGTGGTAAAGTACCCCTGGATCCAATCCCCAGTACCAAAAAACAAAACAAAACGGAAAAAACAACAAACACCAAAAATCTTGTTGCGAAGTATTACAGGCACATGGTAAGTACTCAGCAGAGATTTGTGCTTCCTTGTCCAGGGGTAAGTTTTCCTATTGTTATTTGCTTTTCTTTTGTTTTTGCTAAGAAACAAACTTGAGTATCTTCATTTAAGATAAAAAGAGGTGGCAGAGAAGGGAGAGAAGAGAGATGGTTAAAGCAAAATGCTGAGAAGGTAGAGGGTTTTAAATTGCATAGGAAAAGGGATACTTTCATTACTCCAGTGGGAAGAAAAATGAAAAAGACAAACAAATTATTCTAAGTTTCTAGATCAAGGACAAGAAATAAAATATATTCCCACCAAGCAGAATGATGGTCATTCCACTAAGAATGAAGAACAAAGTAGAAAACCTTGAGAAAATAGTGAAGGATTGAAGAGAACTACTAAAGGTAGAACAAAGGGACTTGATGGGGTTTTGGAAAAATTGTTTTGTATCTGAGGAACCTGTAGCTCCACAATTGGATTTGAGAGTTTTATAACATCGCCTATGGGGCTTTATAGTCCAGGTATGGGGCAGATAATACAGAGAGTCAGACTTAAGACAGTGAGAATTCTGCTGGGTATGGTGGAAAGCACCTACAGTCACAGCATTCAGGAAGCTGAGGCAGGAGGACCACTTGAGTCAAGGAGTTCAAGAATAGCCTGAACAATGCAGCAAGATCCCATCTCAAAAGGAAGAGAGAGAAAAAGTGGAGGTGGGGGGAGGGAGGGAGGGGGGAGGGAGGGAGAAAGGAAGGAAGGAAGGAAGGAAGGAAGGAAGGAAGGAAGGAAGGAAGGCAGGCAGGCAGGCAGGCATGAAGATTCTATAGAGCACTATGGAAGGAAAATAAAGGTCTCTGAAGAGGAAAAAAAATAATATAAAACTAAGAGTGGAATGGAAGTGTTAATAGCAGTTTTATTCACAATGGTCAAGAAAGAGACATAAACCAAATGCCCATCAACTGAAGACTAGATAAACAAATGTGGTATACAACAGCATATAATGCAGCCATAAAAGGAAGTACTAACACATGCTGCAACACTGATGAACCATAACAACGTTACATTAAGTCAAAGCAGATAGTCACAAAAGGCCAAATACTGTATGATTCCATTTATATGAAATGCCCAGAATAAGAAAATCCACAGAGGTTGCCAGAGGATGAAAGGAGGGGGAACACTAATTAGAAGTCAGTGTTAACAGGTACAGGGTTTCTTTTGGGGATAACAGAAATATTTTGGAATTACACAATAGTGATAGTCGCATAACACTGTGACTATACCAAAAAACACTTTGAAATGGTAGATTTTCTGTTAGATGAATTTTAATTTTGATAAAAAAAAAATTTACCAAAAAAAAAAGGATGCTTAAATGAATTTTAGAAGGATCTGAAATATCCCAAGAAGATGGACTGAAAGACTAGAAGTCTAGGTAAGCTTAAAGAACAGAAGCAGCAATGAGGTTGAGAACTGGAAGGACTGGAGATTCAAGTCAGAAAGCAGGCTATCAGCATTCCAGATTTCAGAGATTACAACTCTGAGTGATGAGCCATAAAATACTGCCGTGAAAAGAGGCATCAGAATTAGCATAGGGGTCACCACCACAGAGAGAAAACTATCAGAAGCAGAACCACTTATACCCTGCGAATATCCAGAGATGATAGTGGTAAATGAGATTATAACAAATAATCTAAGCCTACCAAGAGGTAAGATTTTTACCTATGAGTAAATGTCAAGATAATCAAAATTACCAAACTACTAACCCTAAATCATTCAACAATTTTCAATAAAACATTACAATGTCATGGGCACTTTAACAGATGACAGGAATACAAACAACTTCTTTGCTATCTCTAAGTTGTAAGTAACATCCCAATTCTCATTTCTTCATCTGTAAATTGGAGATACTACCAACTTTGCAACACTGTTAAGATTAGGGACAATATAAATAAACATAGAACTTTGTGCCCAGTAAGTACATAAGAGATGAGTTTTTGTTGTTGTTCTTCTTTTCTTTTCTTTTTTTTTTTTTTTTTTTCTTCTAAAAACTGCCCCGGTCTCCAACAAGCTAATAGTCTGTTGAAGAGACATCATGATCTTTACTGTTTATTTCGAATTTACCATGTACCATGGTATTATCTCACCTCACTCTCATAATAATCCCATAGATAGATAGATACATAGATACTCTTCTTTTTTTTTTTCCCCTTCCCTCCCGAGATACTCTTCTTTCTCCCATTTTGAAAATGAAGAAACTGAGGCACAGAAAGATTGAGGAGCCTGCCCAAAGCTATATCCTAAGGGATAAAGCCATGTTCAAATTCAGGCAGCTCCTGACTTTGTGCTCTTAACTACTAGCCTATGCTACAAACCAAAAATTACAATACTATTTTAACGTTTAAATGGAAGTACATGTGAGAAACAACGCAATACAAGAAAAAGAGTCAAAGTTTGGTAGCACTGGAGCTGAGATTTAAAGGGTGTCCAGTTAACAAAGTGGAAACAAGCATACCAGGGAAAAGATGCAACAGATATGGAAATTACATCTAGATGGCAACTATGATGCACTATGATGTTGCTAATGCCCAACACCTTCTTACAGAATGGATAAGTAACTGAACCCAATAAACAATGTCATTCATGAAACATTATTCTCCAGAAAGAATCTAACTGCTGGTAGTATGCATTATAAGCAAAATAGATATGAGCTAAGTCACCAAGCTAGTTTAACCTGTCACTGGCATTATTTACAATGATACTATAGGTGGAACTTGCCTTGCACAAAGTTCTGAAATCACTGAACTAGTCTTCAGGCACCCCTCCCAGAACACCACTCCCCCATTAGTCCTTCAATGCCAACCACTTCAATAACAGCTCTATCTTGGTTCTCTCAGGCTCCCTTCCCTATGCCAACTCTGCATTTCCAAAGTAAAACATAGTAGCTCTAGAATTCGGGAGAAGTACATTTCATAAGGGACCAAAACCTTAAACCAGAGAAATATAAAAGTAACTAAAGAATTTTGATGGTGAGAGGAAAAGGTAATATTTTAAATAATAAGTTTCTACCATGCCCTTAGTAGCCTTCTTGATAAGAGAGACTCTAGAATAGGCTTAGCATTCTTAGCACTGAATGCCGATATTTTAATAATTTCTTTAGATTATTATTTATTAGATTATTATTATTGAGAGTATTTGGTTTTAAGATTCTACCAGTTTGCCCAATCCCAAACAAATGATATAAAAAAAAACAGTCACTCACTCAGAAAAGCAAAATAATTAGCAGAAGCATTGTCAGTGGATTCTCTTTAGGTACATTTAATTTTGAGTTCCACCCACACACAATGTTTCATATTATTTAGATGTAGTTCTTCTACATAAAAAGGATAATCATCTTTATTATACTACTCTGTGATTCTCTGAAAAGCCTTGCCTCACTATATAATCTATAAAATCTATAAAATCAAAACTACACACATCATGTAAAACCACAAGAATGGGATCTAAGTTATACTCCATGTATGTATAATATGTTAAAATACACTCTACTGTCATATATATCTAAAAAGAACAAAATTTAAAAGAAGAAAAAAAACTCACTGGAAAAAAATCAAAACTACATCTTCTATTGTTTGCTTTCAGAACTTAAAACTTTACTTCAAAGAATATTTAAAAATAATGTAACTCCTCAGGGTAAAAACAAAAATTAATAATAATAACAACAATTTTAAAAGCCTACACATATACAGGCTTATATATTATGTTAAAATAACATACTTAATCAAGATAAAAGTATTTTTTTTTAAACAAATGGAAGCTTGCCTGGAAGCTTGCTACTATTCTCAGAAATTTTCAAGAGGCCTGTGCTCCCTCAACACAGATCCTGAAGCACAGAGGTACAAAAGAAGAGCACTGAACTGACAGTGGAAGCATAGGGGTTCTAACCCTGATTCTGCCTATCTTAACTTCATAATTTGAAGCAAGTCTCCTTTGCTTTCTGGGGTTTTGGTATCCTTACCTTAAAATGCAAATAAGAACATTTGTTCCACCTACCTCACAAAATTATTATAAAACTGAAAAGGACACTGTAAATATATTATAGTGCTCTAAAAATGATAGAGTCAAATATAAAAATAACATTATTAACGTTTCCAAAATTGCTATTTATTTTTTTAGAATATTACTGCTTTATATAGTTTCTATACTATCCACATTATAAGTTAATATAATTGTTTCATGATTTTAAAACATTTCAAAACGTTCCTCAGAATGTTCAGCCTAATTAATATATATCATACCCTTCCTGTTCAAAGTACAGTTTCCAGGCCAATATCATGGGTGTAATTTTGAATCCAGTTAGAAACACAGAATCTCAGTACCCCTGATCTACTGAATCAGAATCTGTATTTTTAAAAAAGTATCCCCTGGGGATTCCTATGCACAGTACTGTGTAAGAAGCAATACTTCTCACAGCAATACCATTTATAATAATAATAATACAAATAAAGTATTTTCAAAGAAAGTATTTCAAATACATGCAGACTTATCTCTAGAAATTTACAGAGGTATTTCACTGAGCAATAGTTGCAAAAGAATGTTCCAACAAATGCATCAAAAGTCTTACTCATTCTAATATTTTTGCCTGGTACATAACAGACAATGCTTTTTGGACATACATCCAAAAATATTATCAGTAGTTAATATAGAAGGTAGGAGTCTATGTATATTTATACTTACATAAAACATAACTACATCAATTAGTAAGTATTTTTAGCATTTGTGGCATTAGCTTAAATATGGAATGACTATTTTATATTTTATTTATATTTGAACCCAGCTGTACTATATGTATTTATAAATAAGAATGGTCAAGAAATACATGAAATCCATTAGGCATCAAAAAAGATGAACGCAGGGGGCTGGGGCTGTAGCTCAGTGGCAGAGCACTTGCCTAGCACTTGTGAGGCACTGGGTTCGATCCTTAGCACACATAAAAATAAACAAATACCAGAAAAGCATGCTGTCCATCTACAAAAAATTTAAAACAAAAAAGATAGATGCAGTCTTTTGGATAGAGAAAATAGGAACAAATTTCCAACTACGCCGGGCGCGGTGGCGCAAGCCTGTAATCCCAGCACTTGGGAGGCT
>JAJEJO010004595.1:52304-74668 GCA_020662805.1 Glaucomys volans | reverse complement strand
CTACCTGTTTTCACTGAAATGTGGAATCTAAGAAAGTTGATCCCATAGAAGTAGAGAGTAAAATAGGGTCCCTACAGGCTAAGAAAGGGTAGGGAAGAAAGGGCAAAGAGAGAGGCTGGACAGGTACCAAAATATAGTCAGAAAGAATAAGTCTTAAAAGTTCTATAGCACAGTAAGGTGACTATAGCTTCTAACAATATTCTGTAATTCAAAATAACTAGAAGGAGCTCAAAGTTCCTAGTGCAAGGAAATGATAAATGTTTAAGGAGATAGAAATGCTAATTACCTCAATTTGATCATTATACATTGTATATAATAATCACACTGGACCCCATAATGCACATTATGTGTTACTTAAAAGTTTTTTAAAAGAATTGGCTTACTGTGTGAGGAGGCATAACTTGTTGCTTATACTGTGAAATTTGAAATTCTGAGTGTAAACAGACATTTAAGCCCTTTTGAGCTGTAAGAGGTCTCTGTAAAATTGATCTTGGAGACAGTAACAAATTAAGATCTTAACAACTGCCTCTGAAATCAGCAGGAATGTAAAAATTACAGTTCATACAAAAATAAAGGTAACAATTTGTATTCATTTAACAAATGTTACCCAGGCATTCAGTGGACGCCACACTTTAAGAGGACTTGAGATATGGTTGTAACGATTAAAAAGCCTTAACTGTAACTGTGGCACATACCTGTAATCCCAGCAACTCGAGAGGCTGAAACAGAAGTATTGCAAATTCAAGATCAGCATCAGCAATTTAGCATACCAAAAAAAAGCCTCAGAATAAAAATATAAAGGGCTGGGAGTGTAGCTCAGTGATAGAGCACTGCTGGGTTCAAACAGCAGTACCAGCGTGAGGGGGAGCCTCTGCTGTCATAGAGCCTAGGTGAGGGGAAGATGATACATAGATACAAAAATGTATTCATATTATATAAAATGCTATAAGCATTTTCAAGAAAAGCAGGATAAGAGGACACAGGTAATAGAAGGAGGTTCAATTTTAAAGACATAAGAAAAATTAAAATATTTATGGTCGAAATATACAGAGGAATGGAAAGAAACTATTTCAACAATATATAATAAAGAAAAAGAAAATAGTTGATTAAATGTCATTTCTGTTATATCTCATAAAGGGAATTTCATACATACCTAACTTTAGACCTTAAAGCATCATTCAAATGTTCTCTCTTTAACTAGTTTATCCTAAAAGTCTTTGTTGCTTTAAAACTGTATTGATTCTACCTTATTTGCGTTTGTTGGGTAGCACTACAATCTTGATTTCTTATGTGAGAACATTCACCAATTCATTAGAAACCTATAGTCAACAAACAAGAATGCCTGCTATTTATTTAAAAGTTAATATTGCTTAAGAGAATAGACAAGCCACCGCCTGAGAAAAAACCTGAGGGAAAAAAATATGTGTTTATAAAACACATATCTGATAAAAGACTATGGCCCAAAATATACATTTGTTCATAGTGCCAAAAGATGTCTTTTACTAGGTGACTGTATGAAGTACGGAACATATAGAAAATGGAATATCACTCAGCACTACAAAAAAATCAGCTATGAAAAGGCATGAGGCAGGAGGATCACAAACTCTAGGCCAGCCTCAGCAACTTAGCGAGGCCCTGTCTCAAAATAAAAAATAAAAAGGGCTGGGGGTGTAGCTCAGTGGTATAGTGCCCCTGGGTTCAATCAAACAAATGAAATAAAAAGTCGAAGGTGGATGTCAGTCAGTGGTATACAGAGTATTTTTAGGTTAGTAAAACTATTCTGTATGATTCTTTAATGGTAAATAGATGTCATTGTACATTTGTTCAAACAGCAAGAGTGAACCCTAATATAAACTATGGACTTTGGGTGATATTGATGTGTCAATGTAGGTTCGCTGATTGTTACAAATCTACCACTGGTGCAGGATGTTGCTAGGGAGGAAGACTGTGTTTGTCAAGGCAGAGGGTGTATGGGAAATCTCTGTACTTTGTGCTCAATTTTGCTGTGAACTTAAAAGTACTCTAAAAAATAAAGCCCATGTTTTTTAAAGGTAGTTTTTTTTTTTTTTTTTACAAAAGTAAAGGTTAGATAAGTCATTTGTGATGTCTGCATCATCAGCATTTATATTTTTAAAATATTTTCAAATGTATGATTTTATTCAATATTATTCATTTGATAAACTTTCCATGCATAAAAGAAAAGAAGAACTTTACTTAGAAAAATAAAATGATGCTGGGTGTGCTTTTCCTTTTTTGTTTTTGTGGTACTGGGGATTGAACCCAGGGCCTTATGCATGCAGGCAAGAGCTCTATCACTGAGCAACATCCCCGGCCCTTTCAAATTTTTTCTTTTGAGTCATGCTAAATTGTCCAGGTTGGCCTCAAACTTGGGATCCTTCTGCCTCAGCCTCCCAAGTGGTTAGGATTACAAGCATGTACCAGTCTACCTAGCTATGTTTTTGTGAAGAATAAATTTTAGAATTGTTCAAGTCACAGAAGATGAAACTTTAGGATTAAAAAAAAAAAAAAAAACCATAAAAAAGTGAATACATTGGTAGAGTGCTTGCCTTGCAAATATAAGGCCCTGGGTTCAATCCCCAGCATGGAAAAAAAAAAAAAGAAGAAGAAGGTGAATACAAGCAACAGATTGGGAAAAGAGATTTTCATTAACAAAGGATTAGAATTTCTGTATAATACTTCTACACATCAAAACAAAAAGGACACAGCAGCTCAGGAGGCTGAGGAAGGAGGATCATGAGTTCAAAGCCAGCCTCAGCAACTTTGTGAGGCACTAAGCAACTCAGTGAGACCCTGTTTCTAAACAAAACATACAAAGGGCTGGGGATGTGGCTCAGTGGTTAAGTGCCCCTGAGTTCAATCCCCAATAACAAAAAAAAAAGGACAATAGAAAAATAGGGTGACAATAATCCCAGTTACGTAGGAGGCTCAAGGAAAAGGATCACTAGTTCGAGGCCAGCCTCAGCAAGTTAGCAAGAACCTGTCTCAAAATCAAACATAAAAAAATCTGGAGAATTAGCTCAGTGGTAGAGTGCCCCTGGATTCTACCCCCAGTATCCCAACCCACCCTACCTCTCAAAAAAAAGAAAGAAAAAAAGCTTGAAAATATGACCAGATAATTTAAATAAGAGGGAAAATCAATGGACAGTTAAGTGAAAAGATGCTGAATCTAACTATCAGTTAATATATAAATTAATTTAAAAATCACAAAATACCACTTCACACCCATCATATTAGCAAGAGATTTAAAACATGGCCATACCAAATGTACAAAAGAACACGAAATATATACAGCCTCTTATATAACTAGTAGGAGTACACCTTGATAAAACTTTTATTAAGTAATTTGATAATATCTGGTAAAATTGAAGATGCATGCCCTTCACCTCGCAATTCCACTCCCTGACATTCACACACACGTGCAGACATGCACAGGAAACATCAAAGTAAGTCCATGACAGTAGTGTTCATTCTTCATAGAATGAAATAGAAAAAAAAAAGGAAACAATAAAAATGTCTATTTATAGGAGAATGGGTTTATACAATAAAGTATTTTCCTTCAAATATTTCCAAATGCCATGAAAACTTTGAAATTAATAAAGCAAAAGAACATTTGTTGAATCTCACCGTTGTAACAATGAAAGTAAACATGTCCAATAAAACAGCAGTTTTTCATCCTATGTTTAGCATCCATCTACCTTAAAATATAAACAGAAATTATCCTCACTGGTAAAACCAATTTACCTTCAAGAAAATAAATATCAAAATCTCAAATCTTTATCTATAGTCTAGATCTCTTCTCAGAGCTACAGACTGCCTAATGAACATCTCCAACCTGAATGAACTCAAAACTGAGCATTATCTTCTCCACCAAAATTGTTCTTCTCTCCCAATGAGCAGCAACTCCATTCACACCATTGCTAAAAGACATAAATCTAGACACTATCCTATACTCCTTCCTCATGCCCCTTTATTCATGCAATCATGATGTTCCATCTTACCATTCTATCTCCTACATATGTTAATGTTATCCCACTACTATTTCCACTAACTACTGAGAGCCAATCATCATCTTCTCACCTAAAGTGCCATAACCACCTTCTAAAGGACCTTTGCCCCAGTGAAACCAACTGCACAATACACTGTAATCAACATGTTTTCAACAAGCATAAATATGATCAATGTTTGTTTCTGTTTTTTTGTACCAGGGATTGAACCCAGGGGTGCTTTACCACTGAGCCACATCCCCAGCCCTTTTTTATATTTTATTTAGACAGGGTCTTGCTGAGTTGTTAGGGCCTCACTAAGTTGCTGAGGCTGGCTTTGAACTCACAGTCCTCCTGTCTCAGCCTCCCAAGCCACTGGGGTTACAAGCATGAGCCACCTTGCCCCAAGACTTAAACTTTCTTGACGGTTCTCCACTGTTTTCAGGTTCAAGTCCTTAATATGATTCAGAGGCCCCTGATCTGGCCCTAGTCAATGCCTCCATCCTCCCCATTCTATACTCTTTCTTACATTTAGGTCTTTGAATCTGCAGTTCTGTCAGAAGCCCTTCTCTTAGAACTCCTTTTCACCTTAGTAGTTCCCAATTTGTCCTTCACCTGTCAACTTAAATATTCCTAATGATGGGAATGCTTTTCTGCCTATGTAAGAGAGAGGTCTTATCTGGTCCCACAGTCCTTGAGATTTACTTCAATCATGCCACTTAACACACCGTAAGAGTGCATTTGCTTTTCCATAATCCTTATTAGATAACAAGCTCCATAAGGGTAAATTTACCACTGAAACTCTAAAACCTAGCTCAAAAGGACTTACAGGTTGCATTCCCTTTAAAAAGCAAAAACTGCAATTTCTAGTACTTTGCTTTTAACCTGTTTTAGATGGTTACTTAGTTCACCTTAAAATTCATTTTCAAAATTGTTTCAAATATTTTAACTATCATTAGTTTTGGTTGTTTGCTTTTGCAGTATTGGGAATCAAACCCAGGGCCTTATACTGTGCTATACCCAACCAGATCTTAATTTCTTAATGAGCTAGCGGTAAACAGTTGCTCAGCATGCACAAAGGCCCTGGGTTTGGTCCTCAGCACTGAAAAAAAAAAAAAAAAAAAAAAAAAGAAGCTGTTATTCAGATAAGAACATTAATTCCTGTAAAGATGTTTTATAGAGTACCAACCTCTAAATAGAGGGGTATGGAAAATATTGAGACACTTTAAGATAACTGGAAGATATCTGTAATAGACTACTGAGTAAGAAAAGCCTGGGATAAATTTCTCCATGTGAAATTGCTGACTCATTTCTTTATATTCTAGGTATTAAACTTTTTAATCTTGGTCAATTGAAAAATTTTAAATAATGTCTTCTCAATGTTGACTGACTTATCATTTACTAGCCATCCACATTTCTTTTTTTAATGCCTATTTATGATATTAGTCCACTTTTCTACTGAGATAGTTTTGCAATTAAAAAATTGAGATGTGTTTTTGAAATATAGCTAAAACATCACACCCATTTAAAGTACATAATTCCAGAGCTTTAAGCACATTCACAGGGTTGAGCACCCATCACAATCTAATTTGAGAACATTTTCATCACCCTAAAAAGACACTCCATCCCCACAACACTCTCTTCCCATTCCCTTTACCCTTGCCCACAGCCCTAGGCAACCATTAATCTATTTTCCATCTCAGTAGACTAAGCTTTTCTGGACATTTCTTTAGCTGGAATTACAAGACATTTTTAAAAGTTCTTTAAATATGCAGGATTTAAAACTTCTTTCATATATTCCAAATATTTCCCCATCTACCATTTGTCAAATCTATTTCAAGGTTGTTTCTGGCCTTTTCTAAGGAAATATTGTCCTGATCTCAAGTTAACATACATTCTTATGGATTTTTTTGTTTGTTTGCTTTTGTTTTTGTTTTTTGGTACCAGGGATTGAACCCAGGGTTGCTTTACCACTGAGCCACATCCCCAGCCCTTTTTATTTTTTGAGACATGGTCTCACTAAGTTGCCTAGAGCCTCCCTAAGTAGCTGAGGCTGGCTTGAACTTGTGATCTTCCTGCCTCAGCCTCCCAAATTGCTGGAATTACAGGAATCTGCCACCACACACAGCCTCATGCATATTTTCCAGAAGTACATACACAGCTTCATGTATATTTTCCAGAAGTACATACACAGCTTCGATTTTAACACTCAAATCATTACTGCATCTAAAAATTGATTCTAGAGAAATGGAAGTATCCAATCCAACAGCCAGTTTTCTCTTACTATCAAGTAATTATCTTTTCCCTTTGATTTGAAATGGCATCTTCATCATTTCCTAAATTTATATAGATCTTGGTCTATGTCTGGATTTTTAAAAAATTCTGCTCCTTTCATCTGTCTTTTCCAGAATTCATCTCTGTACTTGAATAATACATTTTTAAATCTGGTAGCAGATATTGTCCTCATTGCTACTATTTTTCAAACATTTCTTAGAACATGTGTTCTTTCACATAAACTTTAGAACACTGATATTGCATTTATTATGAATTAATCTATGAAGAATTTACACTTTTGTAATGCTGAGAACTCAGGTAACAGGTATGATTTCTTAGTCATATTTTCCCTTTTTGTCACCAATTTAAAGTTTTATAGCTATTTTATAATTTATAAAATCCCATATATTTTATGTTAATTTCATTTATCACGTATTTCATTATCTCTTTAAATGGTATTCCCCCACCATAATTTTTTTCTATCAGTTTGCCATTATACAGGAAAATTACTAACTTCAATGTATAACATATTCAAAGATCTTTTTAAATTATTTCATTAATTTTCATTATTATCTGCCTTATAATTAATTAGAACTAAATACTATAAGCTGAACACAGGTATAGGGTCAGAAAATATGCCCATCTATGACTATACTTAACAAGCTGAAGTTTCCCAAGGAAAACCACAGATAATTCCAAATAAACAGCAGAATGAATTACACAGCCATCATCTTGAAATAAAAGGAGCTAGCTGGAAGTAAAGGAATACAACTGTATTAGACTCAGGGTCCATCAGATATACCTGCCTATCTGAAAAAGGGACTAACTCCTTAACTTTAAAACACTGAATCTGTCTCACAAACTGTGTTACATGTTTCCCAAGAAAAACAGAAAGCTCTCATGTCACAAAAATGCATCCTTGTTAAAGAGGAATCTCACTAAATGTGGAATAAATTATAATAGGAAAATCATAAAAATATTCAGTCATGAACTAAGAACGATTTCTGTGTTACAATGTTAATTTGGAGACAAAAGGGGCAACTATGTTGCTTTTCCTTCTTTTAGTAATTTGCATACACTTTAAGAGACTATAATCAAAATAAAGAACCTATAAATTATGCTAATAAAATCTCACCACACTAATGTTTCTGTGATTGAGACTGTGAAGAGCTGACTAATACTAGGGCAGGAAGTGCAAAAAGGCAGCATTGCTTCCTACTGTTTTTCTTCTGTCTCTCTCTCACAATGTGGTTGTGTATCTTACACATTTCACTTCTGCCACTGTGAGGTCTAAGTATAGGCACTTTCATGAGGACAGATTAACCCTTATCTCAAACATAGGCAATTACCCGAAAACAATTTTTTTCAGTATTGGCAATGGATCCCCAGGTACTATGCATGCTAGGCAAGCACTCTACCACTGAGCTGCATCCCCAGCCCTTTCTTCATTATTCAAGTTATACTTTTAAAACCCATACAGTCAAAAAGGAACAGAAAAATACATATACATAAAATTAAGCTATTAACCTGGGGTTCATGTAAAATTGTTGGTACTACAGTGGTTTCTGGTGAATATGTATTATTCTGGTAACTCCCATTTCATGATATACAGTAAAAAAAACACAAAACATCTAATAAATGAGACAATAAATATAATCCTCACTGCTGCACCACCTACAGCAATAATCAACTATTGAGAGAGTGTGACATTCCTTTGTAGAAAACTAATCTTAGAATTTCTAGCATGCAAACAATGGGATAGAACTGATGTATATTCTAATCTTTGCTGTCATTAATTTGCTGTTTATATTGGTCCATCTACTTTATATCTAACTTATTTATTATCTAAACGCTCCAAATAATATTACCTATCCTGCCTCTTTTAAAGGAGTTTTAAGGAGACTAAAATCTCTAAGCTAGGAGAAATCAGAAATAACAGCCAATTTTAACTCTTCCATTTTAAAAACAGAAATCATATCAATTCCACTAAAGCACCTAGAAGGAATTAGATCAATACATAAGAATGAAACATTAAGATAAAGAAGTATTGCTAAGAAATAAGTTCTGCAGAAGTTTAGAAAAGACAGAAACAGTGAGGGTAGAATGAAGATATGACTGTTTAACAAGGAGACTTAGTTTTAATAAAACAAGGCAGTAAGGGCAATTATAAGCATTAATAAAAACAACATAACAAGGGCTGGGGATATAGCTCAGTTGGTAGAGTGCTTGCCTTGCAAGCATAAAGCCCTGGGTTCAATCCCCAGCATCGCAAAAAAAATATATACCCAATACCATGGAAAAAAAAAAGGACAAAATGAAAAGCAAAGCTCCCACAATTTCACTGATCCCAAGCAAAGTGCAGATTTTTAAGTTAAAGCAAAGTTTAGAAAAGTTCTATTAAAGCATATAAAATGATATTCAACTAAATCTCTAAGTCTGAGCTGAGGTTCCGAGGAAATATCTGCCACCACTTCCATAATCCAAAATGAGATGCTAGACTAAAAGCACAAAGCCTGCAAAGGAGGAAATTTTTTAAAAAGGGGTGGAGAGGCCTGGGAATGTAGTTCAGTATGAACAGTGCTTGTCTCGCAGTTGTAAGTTCCTACGTTCAATTCCCAGTACTGAGCAAAAAGAAAAAAAAAAAAAAAAAAAAGATTTGCCTGTAGGAGATATCTGGCTTTATTAAAAATAAAAATTTCCTATTAAAAAAATAAATAAAAGCAAAGTTTTACAATAGTTAGCAGATCACCCATCTCCAACCAATTTTCAGTGAGGGTTGGGATAGGGAATGTTTGTAGATCAAGAGATAGAAAGTGGGGATAAGAGATTTTTTTAGATACAGTTGTCATATTACTCCCAAACTGAAGGGAGATGGACAGGTTCTTCTCCCCCACTTCTAACCTATTAAGGTGGCTTTCAGGATAACACCCTGAAAGCTTAATATCTGTCTTTTAAAGATTAGGGACTCTGTAGACTAATGATATCTTCTACTAGAAAAAAAATCTAATCTAAATATTGTATCTGACTGAAGTGGTCCATGGCAGCAGAAGAGACTTTGATTGCAAAGTAACTACACCTGTCCCCTGACTACAGGTCAAGGTATTGCCTACACAAAAGTTGTGAAAGGTTATTTCTTAATACCTTAAACCTGCAAGTTGTCTTAGGTTTAATTAAGATTGTGTCAATTTCTCTCAGCATTGTTTTGTATTTTTCAGTTTGCAGTTCTTGTACATCTTTTTATGCTTCATGTTCAATGTTGTTAAGGGCATTTTTTAATTTCAAAGTCTGACTGTTCAATACAATATATAGAATGCAGGGATTTTAGTATATTTATCTTATATTCTGCAATATTGAAAAACTCATGTAATATTTTACAAGAGTTTTGTAAATTCTATCACAAAATTTCTACATAAATTATGTAACTTATTTCATAAATTATTTAAGTTATTTCATTTCTAATCTGAGGAAACTATTTATTATTGTCTGCTTTCACCAGTGAGCATCTTTAGTACAACAATGTTGAATACAGTGGTGAAGGCAGATATATTTGTCTTGTTTCTCATTTTAGGAGTAAGGCATTTAGTTTGTCACCATTAAGAACAGTGGATTTCCCACCATTAAGTACAGTAGGATTGTTAGAGATGCCCTTTATTAAATTAAGGAATTTCCCTTGTATTTTTAGTTTCCTAGGAACTTCTGCTAGAATTCTAAACAGAAATAGATACTAGACTTAATACTGGTATTTTCCTGAGTACACAGAGATGATCACATGGGTTGTCTTTTTATTTTGTTGTTAATAAGGCTAATTATATTGACTGGTTTTCAATTTAAACTGAACTTGTATTCCTGCACTAAATCCCACTTGACACGTTCTTCCCCCTACACCCAGGAATGAAGAACTGAACCCAGGGGAGCTTTACCACTGAGATACATCCCCAGTCCTTTTCAGTTTTTGAGACAGGGTCTCGCTAAGTTGCCAAGGCTGGCCTTGCATTTGGTGATCCTCCTGCTGAAACTTCCAGAGTGACTGGTATTATAGGTATGCACCAATGCCTGGCAGACATGTTATTATTCTTTTAACATATTAGATGTAATTTGCTAAAACTTTTAGAATTTTTGCATCCATGTTATTGAGGGATATTGGTTGGTGTTTTTTTTTT
Source organism: Glaucomys volans (assembly GCA_020662805.1). Lineage (NCBI taxonomy): Eukaryota > Metazoa > Chordata > Mammalia > Rodentia > Sciuridae > Glaucomys > Glaucomys volans. The sequence continues at coordinate 64,230 of JAJEJO010004595.1, read as the reverse complement.
TTTTCCCTGAAATGTTTTTGGTTTGGATCAACATAATGATGTCCTTATAGAATGAGTGGGGAGCATTCCCCACTTATCTCTTTTCTGGAAGTATTTATGTAAAACTGATATTACTTCCTAAAATATTTGGTAGAAAACACTCATGAAGTCATATCTAGGACTGGAGTTTTCTTTCTTGGTAGCTGCAAACTACAAATAAAATTTTTAAATAGATATAGAACTATTGCTGTTATCTATTTCATCATGAGTAAGCTTTCATTAATTTGCATCTTTCAAGAACATTTTAATTTCATCAAAGCTGCCAAATTCAAAGGCATAAAATTCTTCATTTTATCTTATTATTCTGTTAATATCTGTAGAATCTGCACTGCTATTGCATATCTATTTCACAATCCTAAAGGATCAAACCATTTCCAAGTGACTGAACTGCATTCCAAGACAATGTTCAAAGTACCAAAGTATTATTATAGTAATGCTGATATATCTACCACCCAACAAGGTAAAACTCACAATATCTGACATCCAAAGAATACTACCCAATTATAAAAGTAATAATATCGTTTGCCTTCTAGAAATATTTAATGATTAACCATTGCAAATTTGAAAGATTTACTTGTTCTACAATGACAAAACAGTTACAAATAATCAGTGGAAAACTACACCTTGGCTGTAAGGGAAAGGACTGAAAATTGTGTGCTTTTTATCTGTTCAATACCTTAATGAAGGATTCTGAGACCTTTAGAATAGTGATCCTTATAAGTTCACATCAGAATGATCTAGAAAACTTTTTGGAAGTATCTATGCCTAAATCCTATTTATCACCAAAAGTTCTGATTCAGTAGGTCAAGGGCAGAATCCACACAAAGGTATTCTGGAAAAAGCTTCCTGGATGATTCTGATGTACACCTCTGATTAAGGTTTGTCTATTTGCATGGATGACTTCTCGAATGATTAAAATAAACAGAGCCGGGCGCGGTGGCGCAGGCCTATAATCCAAGCGACTTGGGAGACTGAGTCAGGAGGATTGTGAGTTCAAAGTCAGCCTCAGCAACTTAGCGAGGCCATAAGCAACTCAGTGAGACCCTGTTTCTAAATAAAAAATACAAAATAGGGCTGGGGATGTGGCTCAGTGGCCAAGTGTCCCTGAGTTCAATCCCTGGTTCCAAAAATAAATAAATAAAATAAACAGAAAGAAAACTAAAACATTCTTAATAGAAGGCAAAAGCTTAAGGTCATCTCATGCATCATTTTTCTTAGGATCAAACTCTACTTTGATAAAATCTTTTACTTCAATGACCAGTACAAGCACCTGTAACCAGAACACAGCTGATGGATTCAAATCAAAAGAGATGCCATTGTTTCTATTTCTGCAGTCACAGTGAAGCAGCACTGATAATGTAATAGTGCTGCAGTCATGGGGAGGACTGCACACGACTCACACAATAGCTGGTTGAGAAGCAAGACATTTCTACAATAGTGTTCTGCAACTGCGAGTGGTGGCTTGAACTAAACAGTTCTCTAATTTGTACAGAATTGTTCTAGCTTTCTACCCTACTTCAAAAATTGTAGTTTTTAAATAACTACTGTAAAAGGTTATTCTTTAAAATTTTTAGTTATAGATGAACACCTTTATTTATTTTTATGTGGTGCTGAGGATCAAACCCAGTGCCTCACACATGTCAGGCAAGCACCTGAGCCACAACCCCAGCCCCAAGGTTATTTCTTAATACCTTAAAATACTGGGTTCTTCTCAAGAGATTAAGAAACATAATAATTTTTGCTAAGAATTCTTTGTCTAACCAAATATTTAGAAATATGTTCTTTTAGTATATTCATCTTGACACTATTATATAAAGAACTCTTCTGGGAAATAACAGAAATTTTGACTACCAGACAATTTTCACATACAATTTAACCTCCTGTTCTTTTCTTGTGTCAATAAGAGAGGTTCCACTAGTCGCATCATTTTTAATCTTTTAAAAGAAAAGGCACCAAAAAAAGGTGTACAATGCACTTCCATGTACCCATCACCTAATTCTCATAATTATCAAAACCATCATGCTTGCTTCTAAAGTCTTTTATAGCTGATGTACTTCTTTTTTTTTTTTTTGGTACTGGGGATTGAACCCAGGGGCGCTCCACCACTGAGCCACATCCCCAACCCTATTTTGTATTTTATTTAGAGACAGGGTCTCACTGAGTTGCTTAGGGCCTCGCTAAGTTGCTGAGGCTGGCTTTAAACTCGCGATCCTCCTGTCTCAGCCTCCCAAGTGCTGGGATTACAGGCGTACACCACCGCGCCCAGCTTCTTTTTATTTTTTTTAATCAGTATTGTTAATTATACATTCTAGTGGATTTCACTGTGTTCATACATGCATATTAACACAATTTGATCAATTTCATTCCCTATTAACTCTCCTTGCCCTCACCTTCCCATTTTCCTTCCTCTACACTAACAGTCTCTCTTCTATTCATCCTTTTTCCTTTCTCTACTTTCCACATGAGAGAAAACAAGTGATACCTGAGTCTTGTTTCACCTAATGGATGTTCTCCAGTTCCATCCATTTTCCTGCAAATGACATAATTTTCTTCTTCGTGGCTAAGTAATACTCCATTGTGTAAATAAACCACATTTCCTTTATCCATTAATCTGCTGATGGGCACCCTAACTTGGCTCTTGCAAATTGTACTGCTGTGATAAACCTGGTATCTCTAAGGTATGTTGGCTTTAATTCTTTCAGATAAATACCAAGGAGTGGTACAGATGGCTTACATGGTATTCTACTTTTAGTTTTATGAAAAACCTCCATGCTGATTTTTGTAGTGGCTGTACTAATTTCTACATTCCCACCAACAGTGCATAAGGGTTCCTTTTTCCCAACATCCTTGCCAGCATTTATTGATATTTGTATTTTTGATGGCTGCCATTCTGACAGGGATGAGACAAAATCTCAAGGTAATTTTGATTTGCATTTTCCTGATGGCTAAAGATGTTGAACATTTTTTCACATATTTGTCATTTGTGCTGCTGCTTTTGAGAACTACCTATTCAGCTCACTGGCCTATTTATTGAATGGGATATTTGTTTTGTTGTTGTTGTTGTTTTATTTCTTTATATATTCTGGATATTAATCCTGTTGTAGGAGTGACTAGCAAAGATTTTCTCCCATTCTGGAATACTGTCTCTTCACTCTGTTTTTTCCTTGGCTGTTCACAACTTTTTAATTTGATGCCATCCCCTTTATCAATTTTTGCTTTTGTCTCCTGAGTTACAGGAATCCTGTTGCCTGTGCCTATATCTTTAAGTGTTTCCCCCATGTTTTCTTCTAGCAGTTTCAAAGTATCAGGTCTTCTAATTAGGTCTTTAATTCACTTTGAATTGACATTTGTATAGGGCGAGAGATGAGATCTAAGATCTAAGTTTTCTCCTATGTATAAATAACCAGTTTTCCCAGCACCATTGGTTAAAGAGACTGTCTTTTCTCCAAAATGTTTTTTGATGCCTCGTCCAGAATCACATGATATAAATTTGTGTGGGTTTACTTATGTGGCTTCTAATCTAGTTCATTGGTCGACACGTTTATGCCAGTGCCATGCTGTTTTTGTTGTGATGGCTCTATAATATATATATATGGGTTCTTTTTAATTATACATGACAATAGAACCCATTTTGATATAATTATATAGCAGGGAATATATCTTTTCTTTCACACTGTAAATTCACACAATTCATATAATCTTATATAGATAGGGTAATACTGTCTGTCTCAGTCTATTTATCCTTCCCCCACCCCTCCCATCCCATTTTCCTCTACACTATCCATACTTCCTCCATTCTTTTCTTATTCCCCCATAAACCGCCCCCCGCCATTATGTATCAGCATCCACTGATCAGAGAAAACATTTGGCATTTGGATTTTTGGGGGCTTGGCTTATTTCACTTAGCATGATATTCTCCAACTCCACCCATTTACCAGCAAATGCCATGGTTTTATTCTTCTTTATGGCTGAATAATATTCCATTGTGTATGTATACCACAGTTTCTTTATCCATTCTTCAATTGAAGGGCATCTACGTTGGTTCCACAATCTAGCTATTGTGAATTGAGCAGCTATGAACATAGATGTGGCTGCATTCCTATACTTTGCTGATTTTAGGACCTTTGGGTATAGACCAGAAGTGGGGTAGCTGGGTCAAATGCTCTGTAATATATTTTGGAATAGGGTACTGTGATACCTCCAGCATTGCTCTCTTTACTCAGGATTGCTTTGGTTATTCTGGGTCTTTTGTTCTCCATATGAATTTTAGAATTGGTTTTGGTTTTTTTGGGTTTTTTTTCTAGTTCTGTGAAGAATTTCATTGGTATTTTCATGGGAGCTTGCCTTGAATCTGTAGAATACTTTCGGTAGTATGAACATTTTAACAATATTAATTCAGCCTATCCATAAATACTGGGAGGTGTTTCCTCTTCTAGTGTCTTCCTCAATTTCTTTTTTTTCCTTCAGTGTCTTGTAATTTTTATTGTAGAGATTCACCACCTTCTTAGTTAGGCTTATTCTCGGGGTTGTCTGTCTGGCTGGTTAGTTTGGGGAATTTTTTTCACTTGTTTTCTTTTGGCAGTGCTGGAGATGGAACCCAGGGACTTATGCATTTCAGGCAGGCAAGTACTCTACCACTGCGCTATACTCCCAGTCCTTATTTATCAAGGTTGTTGTTTGTTGAAGCTGTTGTGAATGGCATGCTTTTCCTGATTTCTTTCACAGTGAGTTCACTACTGATACATAGAAAAGCTACTGATTTTTGTATGTTGATTTTCTATTTTGCTATTTTGCTAAATTGTTTATCACACCTAAAAGTGTTCTGGTGGAGCTGTTAGGATCTTCTCATTATAGTATATCATCTGCAAATAGGACTAATTTGACTTCTTACTTTCCTATATGTATCCTTTTTATTTCCTTCTCTTGCCTAATTGCTCTGGCTAAAATTTCCAGTATTATATTGAATAGGAGTGGTGAGAATGAACATCCCTTTCTTGTTCCTAATTTTAAAGAAAATGCTTTGGCTTTCCCCATTTACTATGATGTTGGCTTTGGGTTTGTCATATATAGGCTTTATAATGCTGAGGTAAGATCCTTCTTTCTTTAGTTTCTTTAGGGCTTTTATTATGAAGAGGTACTGAATTTTGTTTAAGGATTTTTCGGCATCTATTGAGATGATCATGTGATTTTTATACTTAGTTCTATTCATGTACTGTATTATTATTACTGATTTGTATGTTAATGCTAATGCATTTTAAAATAAATCGCAGACCCTGTATTATTTTATTGATTTTTTTTATTTTTTATTTTTTTGGTACTGGAGATTGAACCCAGGGGCACTCCACCACTGAGCCACATTCCCAGCCCTATTTTGTATTTTATTTAGAGACAGGGTCTCACTGAGTTGCTTAGGGCCTCGCTAAGTTGCTGAGGCTGGCTTTGAACTCACGATCCTCCTGCCTCAGCCTCCCCAGTGCTGGGATTACAGGCGTGCGCTATTTTATTGATTTTTAACACATAAGGATTTTAAACAAACCTCTTTACCAATACCACATATAAATTAATTTCTTAATATCTCACATTCATTTCATGATTAACTTTCCCATACTGTTTCAGAATATACTTATTAGTTTTGTCCAAAACCATATCTTTTTGTCCCTTATTGTAATACACTGAAATATTCTGCCTAAGAAGACAGTGTGCAAATTTGAAAATGTCACCTCTAGTTTCCCACTGTTTCCTATTATGATCCACCAAAATCTTTAACATGACATACAATATCTTGCATGATTTGACTTTTACCCAAATCAAGATCCCAGATATGACTAAGATCTCTCCTGGCTTTATGATAATCCAATATTTTCCTTTTTTTTTTTTTTTGAGGTACCGGGGATTGAAGGAAGGGCACTCACTCAACCACTAAGCCACGTCCCAGCCCTATTTTGTATTTTATTTAGAGACAGGGTCTTACCGAGTTGCTTAGCACCTCACCTCACTTTTGTTGAGGCTGGCTTTTAACTTGAGATCTTCCTGCCTCAGCCTCCTGAGCTGCTGAGATTTATAGGGTGTGCCACCGTGTCCAGCCCAAAATTTTCTTAATGAGTAAATCAAACCAATTAAAAATGGCTAAATGACCTGGGCGCGATGGCGCATGCCTGTAATCCCAGCACTTGGGAGGCTGAGGCAGGAGGATCGCGAGTTCAAAGCCAGCCTCAGCAACTTAGCGAGGCCCTAAGCAACTCAGTGAGACCCTGTCTCTAAATAAAATACAAAATAGGGCTGGGGAATGTGCCTCAGTGGTGGAGTGTCCCTGGGTTCAATCTCCAGTACCAAAAAAAAAAAAAAAAAATGGATAAATGAATCAAGAATGTACAGTGGGCTAAAAGCAAAAACAACCCACTACATGAATCTTGACTAAATACTGAATTAAAGAGGAAAGTAAAAAAAAATCTAGTTATAAAAGATAGTACTGGCACAATTGAGAAAATTTGAAGGTGTGATTATTATTAGGCTTATAAATGGAGTATAGGAGAATTTCCTTATTTTTAAGAGATGCATACCAAAATTTCAAATGATCCAGGGGAAAAAAGTATGTGTTTTGTGTATATATGTATGTAAATGTTTGTGTAAAATAGGGACACAAATATATAGATAGAGCTAATGTGCTAAAAAATATTAACTGGTAAATCCAAATTGAGTTTGTAGATGTTCACTGCAAAATTGTTTCAACTCTTCTTTAAGTCTGAATATTTTTAAAATAAAAAGTTGTGGAGGGAAAGGGGAAAAATGTGTTGCTTTCTTTTCCCCAGTAATGTCTGGATTTTTACTGATAACACTGATTATTGTAAACAATACTTTTAAAACAAAGCAAGTCCCTGGGTTCCCAGCACTACAAAATAAATAAAAGTTCAAGACCAGAAATAAAATGTGCTAATAGTCCTTCCAGATTTTTAAATTTTTTTAACTGGCATATAAAAACATGCAGATTGTACCTTTAACATACCATGTGATGTTTCAATATGTGCAGTACACTATGTAACATTTAAAGCAAGCTAAACAGCCTGGTATGTGTGAGGAGCCTAGTATGTGTGAGGTCCAAGGTGTGACTCCCAGCACCATAAAAAATAATAAAAATAAACAATTTATAAATCAGATTAAGTATATCCATCTTCTCAAACATTTATCATTTATTTTTTAACAACATTCAAAATACTTTCTCTAGCTTTCTGAAATATACAGTATGTAATATGTAGTCACATACCAGAACTTCTTATTCCTAACTAGCTGTAGCTTAGTACCATTGATAAACCTTTCCCCTTTCCTTCCTCCCTCTAGGTTGTGTAATATATATCTTTTGACATATGCAATGTTCTATTATATGTTCTAATTATATTTTTATTCTGTTTTCTTTCACTTATATTACAGACATCATCTGCATTCATTGAAATCCACACTCTTGCTCTTTTATGAAATGCAGAAAAATGCAATGGTTAAGAGAAGAGGTTGGCAAACTTTCTTTAAAGAATCAGATAGTAAATACAATCATCCCTTGGTATCAGTGGGGGATGGGTTCCAGGACCCTCGGTAGATACCAAACTCTGTAGATGCCCGATGCCCAAGTTCCTAACATAAAATGACACAATAATTGCATGTAACCTATGTACATCTCCCGTATACTTTAAAAAAAAAAATCTAGATTACTTATACTACCTAATACACTAAATTTTATGCAAATAGTTGTTATAGTGTTATTATTTAGCATGCACAGACAATAAAAGTCTGAGCATGCTAGCATGAGACTCTTACTGTCTGTGCATGCTCAGTACAAACTTTTTTCCCAAATATTTTCAATATGTAGTTGATTGAATCTGCAGATGTGAAACCCAGAGATATGGAAAGCCAACAGTACTCAACACTGCAGTTGTAGCAAAAATATTTTAAAGCTGCCATAGATAATATGTACTGTGTTTCAATGCAAGTTATGGCTATGTTCCAATACAAGTTTATAATGGGACACTGAAATTTTAAATAATTTCATGTGTCATAAAATTATCATTTTTTAACCTTAGAAAATGTAAAACCTGAGTTCACAGGTAGAAATTATGATATAAATTTGCAAGGACCAGTGAAGAAAGAGAAAAAAGAAGGGGAAGGGGAAAAAAAAAGTGGGACCACATGTTTAAAAATTATTCAAAATGTCAAAGCACAGGGTCCCTGGGCAACTACACAGGTTGCACACCCATGAAGCACGCAGGCCATTGTCTATCAACTTGGGGCTTATATTCCAGTTAGATGCAGAGCCCAACCAACTGAGTTCAAATTCTTCCACCACTTAATAGCTGTGTGTCTTCTCTTAGTTCCCACATCTGCAAACGGGAATAGTAGTAGTATATACCTCATATAGTTGTTATAAGAAGTAAATATATGAAGTACTTAAAATGGTCCTAGTATAAAACACTAGGACCATTTTAAGTACTTCATATATAATGCTAACATTATATTATATTGTTACTGCATTATATTAGCTAGCATTATATTTCAATAGCTAAATATTCTACTTTGCCAACATTTCACATTATTTTGCCATTTTCCTATGCACTGATAAAACATTGCTCTAATATCCTTGTTCACATAACTGTACACACTTAACCTATTATTCCTTAGAAGATATTCCAAGATATAAATATGCCAAATCAAAATATGTGTATTTTTAAATAACAAAAAAAATTGACATTAATATGACCTTCAAAAAAGCTCTACCTCCAGGTGCAGTGATGCAAGCTTAAAATCCCAGCAATTCCAGAGGCTGGGGTAAGAAGAGCACAAGTTCAAAGCCAGCCTCAGCAACTTAGCAAGGCCCTAACCAACTTAGCAAGACCCTCTCTCAAAATAAAAAATAAAGAAGGCTGGAGATGTGGCTCAGTGGTTAAGCACCAGAGTTAAATCCCTAGTACTACACACACACACACACACACACACACACACACAAGGCTCTAACACCACATCTTTCCAATACGATGAGGATATTTCCCTAAACCTTTTGCAGCACTAGGAATTCTTAAAATTGGCAATTTGACAGACAAAAATAGCTTCCTTCAGCATCATGTTTTTATTTATAAAGAACAGAAATAGACATAGTAGTGCACGCCTATAATCCCAGCAACTTGGGAGGCTAAGACAGGAAGATCACTAGTTGGAAGACAGACTGAGCAACTTAGCAAGAACCAGTTTCAAAATTAAAAATAAAAAGAGCTGGGGATATAGTTCACTGGTAAAGTGCCCCTGGGTTTAAACCCCAGTACAAAAAGCAAAACAAAACAAAAAGAATAGAAGTTTATTTGGCTATGATTCTGGAGGCTGGGAGGTCCAAGAGAGTGTGGTACCACTATTTGCCATCTCATCTTCTGGGCTGTGTGATACATGGTGGAGGGCAGCACATGGTGAGACAGAACTGCTTTAGCTTTAAATCTTACTGTATGTTAATAATTTTCTTCACCATGGTTTCCAAGGCACTTTTGGACATAACATGTAGTAGCCTGCATTCTTTAAAGATGGCTACACACTGTCATCTGCCATGTGACCTTACCATTCCTCCAATTAAGATAAAGACTCTGTTTCTACATCCCAACCCACCCATTGAGTCTGGGTGGTCCTTGTGACTACTCCAAAGAGAATAAGGTGAAATTAAAGTTGGGCCTATTCTAGGCACAGTCCTTAGCTAGGCCAGTTGCTTCAACTCCTGTCCTTTAGAAAGGAAGAGTTATGTTAGAACAACTACTCTAATAGTAGTTGTTTGGGCTACAAAAAGCCCAAAGCACATAGAAAAGCATTGAACGAGAAGCCATGTGAAGAACAGAAGACCAAACAGTGCCAGGGGACAGACACACAAATGAAGAAGCCATGGTGGAAGTAGACCTTCCAATCTCACCCACCTCACTTGGGGTTATGGATCGGTTATGGATGGATCAGAGATAAAGCATCCAATCAGGTCCTTTCCAAATCTGTAACCCATGAATCATAAGCAAAATAAAATGGCTTAAGTCACTACATTTTGGGTTAGTTTGTTACATAGCAACAGATAACCAAAATGATTTAAAGTAGATACTGGACTGGTAATGTAGCTCAGAGGCGGGCACTTGCCTGGCATGTGCAAAGTCCCAGGTTCAATGGAAGGAAGGGAGGGAGGGAGGGAGGGAGGGAGGGAGGGAGGGAGAAAAAATACTGATTAAGATTGAAGATCTCCAAATCAAAGTGTGCTTCCAAAGTTACCTTCCAAAAGCACACTTATTCCAATGAATTGGGGACTGTGAAAAGCAACCTAGAAATGATTTTTAAAAATCACTTAAGAATCTTAGTTATACTTCATTTTTAAATATCTCATTCTGATTCAAGTGGTCTAATTTAAAAAAAATTTTTTTTTTTGCGGGGGGGGGGGGTAGCGGCAGGGGCAGTACTTGGGATGCTCTACCACTGAACTAGCACTTTTTATTTATTTTGAAAGAGTCTCTAAACAGCCCAGGCTAGGCGCAAACTTGTGATCCTCCTGCCTCAGCCTCCCAGGGTGCTGGAATTACAAGCGTGCACCACCACACCCGGCTTAGATTTTCTAAGTAGACTGTTAACTGAAAAATTATGAGTTTATCAAGAGGAAGAGAGGAAGGTTAACAGGTACATGGGTACAGTCAAAGAGAAGGAATGACTTCTAATGTTCTATAGCGCAGTAGACTAACAACAGTTGACAACAATTAATTGAATGTTTCAAAATGGCTGGTAGAGAAAGTTGAATGTTCCTAACACAAAGAAATGATTAATGTCTGAGATGTTAGATATGCCAATTATGCTGACCTGATGATTTTACATTTTATACATATAAATATGTACAATTAATATGTAATTGTGTATGTGTGTATACACACATATACACACACACACAGAGAAAAATATTTACTAATAGATTGAATAAACCATTAAAAAGTAAAAGTATGGTGATATCTACCAGATTAACTAAGATCAGATATAGTGAAAATGGTTACAGTTTAGGAATAGGAGTGGGCATTGAGAGTGGGTAAGTGGAATGGGAAGATAAGTTTACAGTTTACACCCTCCTGCATTATTTGGACTGCTTAAAAGAAAAAAAAAAAGCATATACTTAGTTTATGATTTCAAAAAATTAAACTAAAAATACCTGTAAAAATAATCAGCAAACTTTAAGATAACTGATAAAGATAGGAGAATGAAGATAGCTCATAGCCAGTAAACAAGACTTGAAAGAAATATGAAAGTTTTTAAATTAAATGATATATGCTAGAAGATATGTTAGTTTTATTCACAAAAACTACTAACCTCCAAAATTCACTCTCCTTCCTTAAAGTTCAAACTTTGTTTTTGTTTTGTTTGTTGGTACTAGGGATGGAATCTAGGGGTGCTCTACCACCCAGCTACATCCCCAGCCCTTTTTATTTTTTATTTTGATAGCCTGTCTTAGTAAAGGAGGCTGGCCTCAAACTCTCAATCCTCCTGCCTCAGCCTACTGGGATTACAAGTGTAAACCACCACAGGTAATTTAAATACTTCGAATTAAAAATCCAAAGGAAACTAGCAGTGGCACAAGCCTGTAATCCCAGCTACCAGCCACTCCAGAGACAGAAGCAAGATTGAAAATTCAAGGCCAGGCATAGGGCAATTTATTGAGGCCCTGTCTCAAAATAAAAATTTTCAAAAAGGTTTAAAGTTGTAGCTCAGTGGTAGAGTTCTTGCATAGTGTACAGAGGCCTTGGGTTCAATCCCCAGTACTACAATCAATAAAAACAAAATGAATAAATTTTTAATTTCCTATGAAGTTTCTCAAGGAGCATAAACTGAAATCAAAGTAAAGCAACATACCAAC